>JAEBDU010013326.1:2194305-2362408 GCA_016802625.1 Heliconius numata
CACCGACTTCAAAATTATAAAATCTTTGTATAATTATTTTTCACTTTTTAGTTCGTTGTTAGAAGTCGGTTTTTTTTTGTTAAAAATTAATTTATTTTGCGATTTTAAGTGATGGGTATCTTAAAATTATGGTTCTTAAACGAGTGGTGATGGTGGTGGTCGTGGTTGTCAACGAGTGGTTGTGGTTGTCGTATGTAAAACTTCATTTACTTAGGTATTGTTTTTGTGCAAAGTTACATTTTGGTATATTGACAAGAACATTCATAAAAAGTATTCGGGCGAATTGAGAATCTCCCTTTTTTGAAGTTGGTTGAAAATGAGAACATCCTCTTTTTTGAGGTTGGTTGAAAAGAAATGCAACGATCGGGAATTTCACTTCTGACATCAATTTAAAAAGTTTTTGCTTGTAACTATTACAATATAATCAATTTTTTACCAAAGAAAAACAAACTTTCTCAATTTTCACCGGATTCCATTGTCGGAACCTAACCAAACTTTCACCAAATTATCCTTGAAGTGTATCCTTTCAAATAAAAAAAGAATCATCAAAATCGGTTGGCGCGACATTGAGTTATTCGTCTATTTGTCGCACACATACCTAATGCAAATTTAAGACTTATGTGATTTTCTCATAGATACCATTGTCAGACATGGACCAAAAAAAAATGGGACCATTCGGGAAGCACTACCTTTCAAATAAAAAAAAAATTATCCAAATCGGTTCACCCAGTCAAAAGTTATGAGGTAACAAACATAAAAAAAAAAATAAAAAAAAAAAAAAAAAAAAAAAAAAAAATACAGTCGAATTGATAACCTCCTTTTCTTACAGAAGTCGGTTAAAAAAAGAATACGCGAACTAATTGAACACACATAGATTCCATTATGTATATTAGCGATTGCTTACCTACGCAAATCACTCGTTGAATATGCAACATCTAGTTTAGGAGCTCAAGCATGTGCTTAGACTATTAATTTTCTGCGTCCCGATTTAAAATAAATCCATTATATCCTCCCGATCGCTAGCTCGGTAATCCGGCGTGATCCTTGACGCTCGTCGTGTATGTACGAGTAATAAGTGCTTATACTAATATTACCAAAGTTTCCATCATATAAGATTGTTTTAATGCTGAAAATTAATATAGGTACTAGTTGAGTCGAGGCCGGTGTTACCGTAATTTTTTCCCCGAAAAATATATCATTTCCCAGAGTGGGAATCGAATCTACAACCATCGCATTTACAGCAAACGTGCCGGCAGTCTCAATACTTTTTTTTTATTTCATGCTAACAACCCAAACAAGGCATCGCCCATTAAATTTATTGTTCGATACATTAAAGAAAAATTATGCTAAATTCTTAGATAAATTAGATATAGCCCGTGTGTCATTATGATGAATAAGCCATACTATTTATTTTAAAGTTTCATCTAAATTTGTTTTATAGTTTTGGCGTGAAAATGGAACAAAAATCTATCCACCCAAATTTTCCCTTTATAATATTAGTAGGAAAAGCTATTGCTAGACTATTATCGTTATTTACTTCTATTATAAATATAACACTTATAAATATAACATGAAAAAACATCTTATAAAAAAATAAGACAAATATAAACCACGTTATACAATCTGGAATACTGTGAGTGAATTTGAAAATTTAAAAGAATAGTTTAAAAATTGTTCAAAGAATCGCCCGCATCGGAACCCGTACCAGAGATAAGGAATACTCTAACAATTAGGCTGCCGTTTTTTCTTTTTGTTTAAAATTTTGCATATCGACTTTATTATACATTTTTTTATGGAGAATAAATTAAAAAATTTTGCATATTTTTAACAACAAGGAACGGAGTGTCTTGTAAGTAACAAGACACTCCGTTCCTTACTTTCTGCCTGATTAACTATAAAATTTACCATTTTACATATTTAATACAAAACTTAATATCTTTGGCAGACTTTACCTAGTTGGAACATGGTACAAAATGGCATAGGACACGACAGTTGCTTATTCAAACCCTGTAAAACTAAAGATTAACCAATAATTTTGATAATAGAAGCAGTGACTGAATTATGTATTTTGTCCAGAAATATAAACAAGGCTCTAAAGGAATGAACACAATTAAGACCAGTCTTGGCCTGGTAACGAGGTGACAGTGACTCTACATCCTATACGTTTGTCTCTTCAAATAAAGATAAATATTTGACTAAACTCAAATGTTCAAACTGTTGCTAGGAATAATTGAATAGCATGGACCAAACCTACTAACCTCACGTTCACAGCCAAACCACTACCAGCTCACCAGATGTCATCTAAGGTTACATATCATAGATTCGAACTCCCACCTGATGTCACTAGAAAGGCGATATAGTGATTAACTACTCTATAGCTAATGTACGTTAAACGATTTAAGACTGACAGTTCCAAATGATCTAATTAGTTGATATGTTCTCAAACTCACAACAACTAATGGATGGACAATGCTCGTCAATGGCCCGTGCTCGATAATTAATTATATATATTTAGTTAAAGTCGATAATGGATTGTGTCTAATTTATAATAATTAGGGTTCAGTGCCTGTAGTGAAAATTATATCTATATCAAGATAGAGTACAGTTTGTGTAATCAGTATAATAAAATAGATATTATCTATATATATAAAAGGACTTGTCCTCACTGACTGAGGTAAGACGCACGCACAGCCGTAACCGCTGTGCGTAGAAACGTGAAATTTGGACAGATGTTTACTTTCGTAATCTGGACATCCACTAAGAAGGGATTTTGAAAAATTTTAACCCTAAAGGGGCGAAATAGGGGTTGAAAGTTTGTATGGAAAAAAAATTAAATCGGCACCGATTTTTATAAAATTTGAAATTTAGATTTTTAAATGTATTTAATTGAACACATGTTTCATCGTTTTCTAGAATTCTCCCCCTAAGGGTACAAATAAGGGGTTGAAAGTTTGTATAGAATTTTTTTTAAATCGGCACCAATTTTTATAAAATTTAAAATTTAGACTCTTAAAAATATTTCATTGAACACATGTTTCATGGGTTATTAGAATTCACCCTTAAATACGCAAGCGAAGCTGCGCGCATCCGCTAGTGTTTAATAAACATGAGGAACGGAGTGCCTTAACAGTAGGTTCCCTCTGCCTATCCTGCTGTATCCCGGAAACAGCGTAATTTTCTTACATTTTATTTTTCTTTAAAATTTCCCGTTTTATTTCACTGTAAAATAAAATGCTAAAGTAATTAATGACACAGTTCTTACAGTGCAATCTGAATTTGCTATCTGTAACGTGAAAAAGTGGGATAGAAACGAGCTTATATTACTTTAATAATACGAGTGCGGCTTATGAGAATTTTCGGTGTAGAAACAAAATTAATATCCACCAAGTACAACTCAAAGTTTATTCATCTCTACGAACACACAAGTACGCAAGTACGAGTATAGCGCACTTCTAGCTTTAGTAGGTACCTCAACTTGTTCAAAGGTGTCGAGTGCGGATCAGATTCTCAGATTAATAAAGTATTAAATATACTATTTACTATATTCGGGTAGATTACTATAGTATTAAATATGCTTTGTACCATGAGCTAAATGGTGGGAGGTCACTGGCGTGGTCTCCAATCGCAGAATACCGCCCAAGCTCGAGGGGCTGAAATACAAGAGCAGTTCTATTCGGCAAGGATTGCTGGCCAGCACTACCTCGGCATAATCAGGAACTTCACGTCACAGAAATGAAGATGCTAAAGCACACAACCACAAATTGACCTCATACGTAACACGTTCATTACTACTAGGTAGTCTTGGAGTCCGTGACGTAGCGGATAAGCTCTAAAAGCGGAGCCTGAGATGATACGGCCACATTCCGCGAAGGCCTAGGAACTATGTCAGACGGAAGTGCCTAGATATGTCACTCCCTGGAGTGAGACTCCCGGACGCTCTAGCAGGCGCTGGTTGGATATTGTGATGCAAGACGAGAGAGTCAATGGTCTAATCACTAAGGATGTTAGAAATCGCAAAGTGCAATAGGTTAAGTAAGAAGGCAGACCCAGGCCAAAGCCGGGATTAATGCCGGGAGGAAGAAGATACTATATACTTCATAACCCGTTCGTTAATTAAAGAATTAACCGATTTACTCGTGAAACTGCTAATTGTCCGCGAAAATTGATTGCAATTGTGCTCCGGCTTGGAGAATTTAAAGCACTTTATCCAATTGTTGCTGAAATATTTACAGCGAAATATCATTTTTGATTTTCGTTGTCGCGATACGAATTACTGTTTATTCTGGCGCGCTCGGTGTAGTGGATTTGGTGTATGTTTGGAAATATATATTTTTTTTATGTAAAGCAAACAAAAACCGACTAACAGAGAGCCATATGAAAAATCAATAAATACTCTAGTTTGAAAATATAAATAAAACGTATATTTTAACGTAAACGTAATTTTTAAAATCTTTAGATTGTAAATTGGTTTTTACTTTTTTATCTATATGGATATGGAGATCATAATAAATAATAGAACACAGAGAACACATTATACTTTAACAAAGGACACGATAAACTTTTTAAATAACACTTTTCTTTCATCTTCAGGCTCTGAAGAACTTGGTGTCAAAACTCTCCTATTCTAAATTCTTCTAATTCTAATTCGTCACGAGAGACTTAGATGATATTTTATACATCACTGTTAATCATGATTAGAATATGCAAGTTTAAGCAAAGGGAACCTTGTGTTAATTCAATTCCTCGAATGGGGACCGAACCCACGACCGTAGAATTACACTTACACTCTTGATCCCCTGTGCCACGACGACTTCTACTTAGTAATACTTAGTATTTAACACTTTAAAAAATATTTTATAATCACATAGAATTCCTTAGTATGACAAACATACATATGTAGTAAGGCGCGAATGTGGTATAACTCACCATGATAAAATCTGGTGGGACTGAAAGTCGTAATTTAAGTTGTTACCAGAATTTTGCATAAACAAAAATATTATGTTCGAGTTACACCACAATATAAAACACTTTTTTACGTTCATATTAATACCCTACGGAATACTGTCGTCATACTTTAATTTTTATTTATAAAATTATTTAAGAGAGATTGAGGCCGTCGTGATGCAATGGCACTAGGATGTGAATGTAACGCGACGGTTGTAGGTTCGATCCCCATTCGAGGAAGTGAAATATTTATTTACGTTTATATTTCCATTTCTTCGCTCTGGTGTCGAGGCAAAGCGCGGCGTTGAGTTCTGCCACTCAACACGCAAATTCGACAGAAAGTAGGTAACGGAGTGTCTCAACACTAGATTCCCTCTGCCTACCCTGCCGTGTACAGCGTGAGGCTGAAAAAAAATTTAAGAGATATTATCTCTTAATTAAATAAGAGATGTTAACTCTCACATTAATGTGTCAAGGGGGAAACGGAAATGTTTTAAAAGGAACGAAGTGTCTTGACACTGGGTTCCCAGGTTCTCTCTGCCTAAAAAAAAATATCTCGAAGCTAAGCTCCTAATACTATTTTTAAAAAAAATAATATAGAAAATAATTTAATTGTACCTTTCAATAGTGAGGGTTTACTTGGTGAACTAATCCATATTTTTAAGGCAACCAACGCCGCCCAATTACTAAAATCAATACTACAAGTACGTTCTCGAAATAGTTAACTTTTTTAAATACAATTTTCAATTCAAATTATATATTTATTAACATATTTGAATAAAAAAGCTAAGAAGACGTATTCAATAAATTAAAATGTGAAATATATTTTTAACTTCTATTATTAT
Source organism: Heliconius numata (assembly GCA_016802625.1). Lineage (NCBI taxonomy): Eukaryota > Metazoa > Arthropoda > Insecta > Lepidoptera > Nymphalidae > Heliconius > Heliconius numata. Next base: position 2,200,095 of record JAEBDU010013326.1, read on the forward strand.
TTTCTTTGATATGATAATAAAAATGATAATATTTTCTCATTAATTTGCTATGAAGTAAAAGACTTATCTAAACAAACCTTTTATAATTACAACAAATAAATTATATTATAAGAATCATTATCGCGCTGCAGAAATATATGAATTTTACTAAATGTATAGTTATTTAACGACATCTTATGTGTAAAAAATCATCCAACCGCATAAGCTGTAGAGCTGTGCAAAGAAATCAACATTTATACAATACATAAATATGCTTGAAGAACATTACTCTCTTTCTGGTCTAGTCGGGTCAACAGAAGAGATAAGATAACAAAAGAAATAATGTTTACTATATATATGCTAGATAGAAAGAAGTAGAAAAATCTACCTTCATCTACCTAGTTCCCCACTTTCTGTAAAATATTTGAAACATTGCCTATTGATTGGCGGTTACCCCAAATGCGAATCGAACTCAAAACCTTCGTAGGTGCAGATCCTCTACCACTGCGCTACTACAGCGTCATATCGGTTTAGTTAGAGCTTACAATGATACACTATGATGACTCTTCTCTTGTCATTCCCCCTTCACGTGCAATCGTTCTGTTATTGAAGGGCTCAGTCAGTAATATAGGTTGCACAATGTTAGAACCACTCTATAACGCTAGTAACAACTAATTTAGACGACAATATGCCTGTACATGTTTGTTTAGCGATAGCGATGTTCAGATATTGTCATACGTTTTTTTAAAAGTCAATAGTTTTTTCTGAAAACAAAGATTAATAACAATTAAAGGTTAAATAGCCTAAATATATTGTAAGTTAATATTTCATCACCTCGAGTGGGGATCGAACCCACAACCAGTCGGTTTTACAGCCACACTTTGTGCCCCTGCGCCAGGCCCCAGTAATTTCAAAGTTATTCGTATTCTCAAGCATGAATAGTTACTACGCATAATAGGTATAAGCCTATCATTGTTTATATTTATTGAAAAGGTTCTTATGCAAGTATTGTATATATTTTTCTTGTTGCCGAATTCTGGTGGTATTGTGTATTGTGGAGCAGAACTCAACGCCGCGTTTTGCCTTAACACTAGAGCGAGAAAATAAAAATATCAAATATTTAATTTTCTAGAGTGAAAATTGAGTGAAATTTGTATTTCTAATTTTTGTATCCTTTTATGTACTTGTGAAGATAGATCTCAATTTTCAATTATAATTTATTTACATTTAGTCAATTATGAATTTTAGCTTTCGCTCCTAATTATTGTATTGCTCTTGTAATCACAAACTTGCAAATTATGTTGTTTTGTCTGTTAGTATTAACTTTTATTTAAGTAACAACAGACCGCCTCGTCTGTAACCTCCAGTTAGCGTATTTGTTTATTTAGGGAAAAAAGAGAAACCAAGCGGAATACTCGATTGTAACCAAAATCGTTGTCGTTACTGACAAAAGTTGGCGCGGAAGTCAATATTTGACTTGTGTAACACACCCCGAGAGACGCGAATGTTGCTAGTTCTTTAATCACACGTCGCGTCGTCTATATTAATATCGGGATCAACTTAGGTATTTTTTTTACATTTATATTCTTATCAATATTTTCAGGAAAGTCATTGATATATTAATATGTTTGTAGATAATAACATATATATTTTATTGTACCTATACCTAATCATTGTAAGTTCGATTAAATCGAACTTATTTATTTGCATGCCTCAATTAGAACTATTTTCATTTAACCAGTCTGGTTTACACGCAAGTATCTTAAAATAGGTGATAATCTATCTACCCTCGCTGATGCAGAAATATATAGATATAATATTATAGTCTAAGGTTAGGAGTTTGTGAACGAAAAACCATGGCTGAAGCGTGGCAGATTCTTACTAAAGAAATGTTACAATGTTGACTTTACAAAGACATTTCAAGGCTTGGACACCTCAATTATAGGCATTCCTTTTAGAAGAAAGACAAAATGGTCCAAATCAGATATCACGTAGCGGGTTTATTGCGAGTTCTCCGTGCGCCGGTGTTCCAATATAGCTACGTGTCCAACTGATCGCGGTACAGCCCCATGTTTCATATCAAAAGGAAAATTAAATAAAATAATTTGGAAAAGCAAAAGGAAACGTAATTTCTTTAAATATTATTTGTTCTCTCTTCAAAGCGGGAAAGCGTGTTTTCCTCGATTGTAATAGAAATTAAATGTTTCATTAATTATGCTTGTGTTTTCGTAGATATCATTTTTATTGGCTCTTCATTGTTTTCTTGTTTAGCTTTGATTCAGAAATACATTTCATATTGAAATTAATTTTTATTTATAAATGATACGCCCATATTTGATTAATATATTAATATTTAGTTAAAAATCGAGAAAACTGGAATAAAACTATTCTATTCTAGTTTTTAAACTATATTTTGCAGCACGACTCGTAAGCTATATTTTTTCATGACTAATAATTTACCTTAATAAATTTTATTGTGATTCGTACCAGCCATGATTGTAAGAAAATACGACTTTATTTATAGCACTTCATTTAACAGTAAATCATTGCTTGTAGTGGAACAAAGGGTTACACTTGTACTTAAGCATTATTCGTGTACTTAAACATTTATTTATTTTGCTTCGTAATTATGAAGAAATCGCATATATGATTCTCTATTTTTATTTTATTCGATTTAAGTTTGAACAAATTGATGCATTTGATTAATAAGAATTGATATTTTATAAACTTTAGCAACGATAACGGTATGATAAATATAATATTTACCAATATTTTTTTCAACTTCACCCTGTTTCCCGCTTGTTTTTAGGGTAGGCGCAGTGAGGCTAGTGGTAAGACACTCCGTTCTCATCTTTCCGCCGAGTTCTGAAGGCATTTTGAATACATTTTTAGAGTATATTTTCCGTCAATATCATCTTCATCATCTCGTTTTCTATCATTTTGTAAATTATATTGTCACCATATTCTCAATATGGTGACAATTAACAAAAAATAGCAATTTTACTTCTTTTTTAAAAGATATAGCTGAAGAAGAACAGATATAATCATGGATTACCAGCAAAGTTTATATATTTATGATAATAAAGTAAATTTAATATTTCCTCCAAAAAGAGTAGTAGGATAACGACAAAAACAATTGTTAGTATTATACAAGGGTATCATATGCAAGCGTAAAAACTTCAAACAAATAAAATTTCACGGTCCCCTTCATTGCCTTAGTACGCGGCCCTAATAATAGAAAACCAAAAAATATATTTTATATCCTTTTAGGAAATAAGTAGGTAAATCTTTGTATTTCCTCGGTTGGGTAAGAGCCCGTCTTTGCTGGCGGGAAGACCGTTTAAATATTGCGCCTGGATTTATCCCGGTGAAGCCTCACAAACATTTTCTAATGCCAATTAGTTTTTGGGAAAGCACTTATTTTATTTCATACTTACCTTAGAGTATTGTTAAAGGTATGATTAATAACCATTTATAATTTTATTTCTTTCTGTTGTTACCATTGTTGATATATGAAATAACGAAAGAAGCCACTTGCGAGTGTCGCTTTCAATTTAAAGATATTTCTAGCGGTCGAAGCCGCGAGTGGGTTGCTAGTTAGTAGCGGAGCAGGTAACCAGTTTTTTAATATAGCAACTAAAAGTACACTTTTCATAATTTTCTAAAATGTAAGTATATAATAATGCGCATAGCAGGCACATTCACTTTCAACTTTTTATAAATACAGAGAGAATCTAGTGTTACGTCACCTAATTCTCCTCTAATTGCGCGAATTCAAAATAGTGCATGTTGAGTGGCAGAAATCAAAACCACGCTTTATCTTGCCAGAGCATTGAAGTTACAATAACTTATTTCTCCGAGTGGAAATAGAACCTACAACCACAATAGCTTCCAGCTACATCAAAATAGCATCTATATTAAAAATTAAAAGTTTATTAAAAACTAATTAGATAAAAAACCACTTAACAAAACTTATAAATAGAATAAATCTAACCAAAATAAAATTCAAAGCTAGAAAATGTGCTTAAAGTAGTAAATTACTCGACAGTATCTATCTTATATAGATAGATGAGTTTTTAGATACAGTCCTGATGTAATCCCCAATACAAATTAACATCTAAACCTGACCGCAGCCCCACCCCCACATATACTTTACTTCCTCCACAGAGTATTTTAACTTGCAAGGCAAGCATCCTAAAGTATTTATTTGTTTGCTCGTATTGGGAACTATGAAAAAGTTCACCTCTAAGACTAAGTTGTATTGAAATCGATCTGTTTCGTTCAGATTCCTGCTAAGCTTGTTTTCAAAATTTTATATACCTTCGAAGTAATTTGTGATTGTTTTTAAAGTATTATTAATATAGTATAGTAACTTTTAGTGATACAACAGTAGTGGATTCGAATTCTGTGATTGAAGAAAATTAAGAATTTGTGTTGAACTTCAAAAATTGATATATGACATATTATCATAATTGTTTGCTTCTTTTGTCAAGACGTTTTTATAGAAAACGTAAAAATATGAGGCTTTGAACTTTCTAAAAAAAAATAATTCAGTGAAATAAGACACTAAGAAATAAAAAATATCTATGTATTACACAAAACGAAGAAAACCAATTTATATAAATAAAACAAATTAAGCGTTGTTGTTTCGCACACAACAACACAGACAACAGTGTTAAGGCGCATCATTTATAAAATGAACACGAATAGCGTCATAAAGTGGAATCATGAAAGTTTACAGCCTGCTTTAGCTTAGGGCGAGACCATTCAATAGTGACGTAAAAAATTTACGGTCACGCGTCAAGAGGAACACCGATGAGGCAATAAACGAGCCCCGTGCTTAGGCACTTGTTAAGTTCATTAGCAATCACATTGTACAGCCGATAGCGTTGTATGGAGATGTATGTATGTATGTTTGTATGTATGTATTCCGTTTTAATACCTAAATTGCGGTCTAAGGTCTTTCAGCTTCTTTTTTAGAAACTTGGGACCCAGTGATAAGACACTCATTGCGTGAGTGCCTCTAATAAATATGAAATATATTATTTCCTCAGGTGAAATCGAACCCACATGCTGTCGCGTTTAAAGTAGCACACCGTGCTGCTACAGCACTACTGGTCTCGAAATACATCATCAATAGATTGAAACCCCTTGCACCTACACACATAAATAAACGAGTACATACACAATCCCACACATTCCTAGATAAAAAAAGCTTAACAGCGCTATGCTTATTGTGTTCTATAAAAGAAATGTCATCAAATCATCTTATCTTTTTATCACTTATCACACCACAATATCCAAACTGGTATGTTATTTGCTTATTTAAATTGTCACCTAATTTATAAGAAAAAAATGAACATTCAATTTTTTTTAACATAAAACAAAATTATAAAATCAAATAACATTAAAATCACAATATTTTTTCCTCTATTCTTATCCTACAAAAGGTCTCAGAATCCTGGTATTTCTGTGAGACCCACCCACAGAATACTATTTATCGGAATAAAACACACTAATAAAAGAAATCGAAAAAAATTGCGTACCTAAAAGTACATAAAAATTCTAATTATATTTTTTATATACAAATATAAAAAGCAATTTACTCTTAAAAATGAGTTATTCATAATTCATTTCCAAATTTGCAATTGAACCTATCTATACCTGTATGTAAAAATATACGAGAAAAATAGTTTTTGGACCAAAAACTCGTTTAAAAACGGATATTGCATTGCGAGAGCGCTCCAGTTAGATCGATGCAACATATACTGTGTCGGATGCCAGCTATATTGCCAGTGCCAGTGCTTTGCCTGTGCCACCATAAAGCATTACAACTTATCCGTAATATTTTATCATAATTATATATTCTATGTATAATTATTTATTATATGATATTTATATATTTATTGGATGTATATTACTTATTACTTTTGCACACCTGCATACTTATTATCCCACATGACAAGGTTGGCTGGCAGAGAATGTTTTTAGCGTTAACCCCGCCTTTTGTACATTGTTTTTTTTGTAATTTTGTGCAATAAAATATATATAAATAAATAAATAAACTTATCGTACTTTTTGATGTAGACGATACGACAAATTTCTATATATATTTCTATAATCTCATAAATCTCTTGTATGTTTTTTTTTCAGCTTCATCCTGCATCCCGCATACAGCATGGTAGACAGAAGAAACCTAATATACACTCCGTTCCCCACTTTGTGCGAATTTTCGTGACTGGCGCAACTTAACGCCGCGCTGTGCTTTGTTTTGCAAAGTTTAGCAATTAAAATATTAACAAATAATTATTTTGTGTGATATATTTTTTGTATATCTTCTGTCCGTCTTAATGAAGTAATAAGCCACTATTTTCTCTTTTTGTCAAACGTCTAAGCACCGCTTTGATAGGACTTTTTAAGCAAAAGTAATAAATTCCCACATAGTAATTGAATCTACAACATTTCGTACGATGAAAAAGATTTTCATATTAATCGTTACATACGAATGCGAGAATATAAAGAAATTTAAGACTTTATTTAAATATTTATATATATTTAAATAAATTAATTAATTTATAATTACAAATAAAGGAATATAAAACACAAATTCAAGCTATAACCAATTAATACTTTACTCCGTTTAAAGAAACATAGATAAACAACCCTGATGTTGATATAGAACCGATCGATACACATACGTTCCGAAACCACAGCTAATATATTTACCCACTCTAAGCTTCCTAACAGAATTTTAAAGGAACTCTGTGGATCCGTCAATTTTTTTTCATTAGGTCCATACGAGGTAACCAGCAGGGAACCAGGAGTACCTCCGCATTATTAATTGGACCAGCCCCGGAATTAATAATTCACCTGACTGGATCGTCCGCTATTGCCGCGGTCCTAATCTGCCCTAATACCTCATTGTTTCAAAGTATAAGCAACCACTTTAAGAATTTTATATTATTAGATCAATGTTTCAATTTTAGGTTTACGGTCTCATTTATTGCAGTTTTTACAAGAATATAATGAAATTAATCTATTATTTGTTCTTTTTTTTATTAGATTCCCTGTATCTCGCATGTAGCAGGGTAGGAAGAGGCAGAGCCTAATATTGAGCCCTGCTTTCCCTACTTTCCGTCGATTTCTGGACAAAATTGCGTGTTGACCGGCGGAACTAAACGCCGAGCTTTTGTCTTGACACCAGAGCGAAGAAATGAGTATAAATGATGGGTTCGATTCCCTCAAGTGAGAATCGAACCCACAACGTCTCGCGTTTACAGTTAGATTTTGTGCCCCTGCGCCACCTATTGCCTTAATTTTAATTTTAATTTAAAAAATCTGCGGTTTTTAAGCTTTCAATATAAAATACAATTTATATTTAAAAATCTGAACATATAACACATAACATAGAAATATAAATAGTATTATTAAATGTAAGTTTGCAAAAATTTAATAAAAATGATATCTACGTTCGTGTCAAAGCTCACGCATATTTCATTTTAATACCTGCTTATATTATAACCTTAAGGTGACGATAGCAACTGTGATATAAGTTCGAAGCTACTTCAAAAGCTGAACTTTATTTTATTAACATACTAGCGGCCCGCCCGCGGCATCGCCTGCGTGAACTATGTTATTATTAATTTCTGTCTCCATGAGTACCTACGTCCTATAAGTGACGTCCATGTAAAATTTGAGACTCCTAGCATTTGTAGTAACGAAGTTTCATACAAACTTTCAACCCCAAAAGGTCTTAGCGAGCACCTACGTCCTATAAATAACTCCTATGCCAAATTTGAAATTCCTAGCACATGTAGATTCTGACATTTCGTGATGAGTAAGTAAGTGACCTTTCGATTTTATATATATATATATATATATATATATATATATATATATATATATTAATTTTACCTACATAAAAGATCGATTGAGGCCGTGGCACTCGAGGAAATAAAATATTTAAAATTTTAATTTCTTCCCTCTGATGTCGGCGCAGCGTTGAGTTCCGCAAATCAGGCACTGAACACACAATGCCTTCAGAATTCGGCGGAAAACGGGGAACAGAGTATCTTAACACTAGGTTCGGTTTGCCTACACTGCTGTTTGCGGGATACACCGTGAAGGTAAAAAAAATAATATAAGATTTATAAATTAATTATTATAGTTTCTGGTACAAAAAAACGAACTAAAATAGCAAACGCAAAGCGAATTTAAAAAGAGAGTAAGGTGAATTTAAATGTTGCCGATAATGCACAATTTTTTCATGTTAAAGCTTCATCAAAGAACGAATTTCTACAAGTGTAACGAACGGTTTCTATATGAATGTAGGTAAAAATTTCTGATTTTAAAACATGTAAACTATGCTTCTGATTGAATAAATATTTTTAGTTTTTTTTAGTATTTAAAGTGTTATTCCACACTTAGGAAAGAAAGATACTTTTTTAGAAAACGTTATCAAGTATTTTTCTTAGAAATATTTGCATGATGTTTCAGGTAAAAAGTTACCAACTTTAATTAAGCTCTCTTTGATTATGTGACATTAATTAAATAGTTATAAGATTCACTGAGTCATAAACAACAAATAATATATATTGTTTTTCCTTTATAATTTTATTTATGATGCTAAATGTAAAAATGCATATTTCCAAATAAGATTTTATATTAATAATTAAGTACATACAAGTTAAGTGTATATTAATAAATATAGAAGAAATATTTATTTTACTAACACAATTTTAGCAAAAGAAATAAAAAATCAACATTAAACAGGTGGTAAAATTTTTGGTACCTATTTTTAAAATGTATACAAAATTTCAATACTTTAATTAAATAGATATTAAATTATGCTTCCAAAGTAAAGCAAAAACTTGAAAACCTACCTTAAAACTTTTTCCAGAAAATCTTTAATCAACTTATTCAATGAGATCATCTCGAATTTCGATTTTCACTTTTTATATTTTTTCTGAACACAAAGGAAATATACAGTTTATAAGTTTCTAAGTATGACAGCACAAAATTAAAGTTAGAAAGGTCGTATTTTATTTATTGCACTAAATTGGAAGAAGGTGAGGTTTTCTATGAATTATTTCACACAAAACTATAGTAAAGTTTTAAGTCAACATGTTACATGTCAATTATGTCAACGGCGGGTCATACATAAGTTGTTTTGCTATGAATAATAAAAATATAAAGAAGTCGTATATGATAGCAATCTTTTGTACTGTATACATATATCGGTAATTTTTTAAAATGAAAACCAGTAAAAATACTGTCATGAGCATAAAAACTGCATTTATTACTTTTTGTTTCTTCTCTTATAATTGAAGCCTTATTGGCGCAGGGGCACAAGCGACTGCGACCGTAGACGCGATTTTAGAATTATGGGGTCGATTCCAACTCTGGTTGGGGCAAAACTCTGAAACTACTGTCGCTCCCTCTATCGGAGAACGTGAAACAATACTATATATTTACTTAATAAGAAACAAACACTGCTAGTATGAACTTATTTAAAACAAAAGCTTTATGAAAAATACAATTATATTTGAACAAATCGAACCAATGTCCATTTTTAAAATCAAAATCTAAATCTCCAAATATATTGTAAGACCAGAATCAATGTTTTCAGTAAAAGTACTCTCAAATCAAAGAATATTAAAACTACCTCGTTTGGTCCGAATTTTTAACCAAACCAAACTAGAAATCTCGAATATAGTAACGAACTTGTTATTATTAATAGCCCGGTGCCCCGTATTTAACATTTTATTTGGCCAAAACTACCCGTTTCCGAAACTGTAATTTCGTCTTACCTCTTTATATTTCAGGTTTCTAATTCACGGTAACGGATTTTTCTGAACTATATTCATCTATCGGGTTTAATTATGAATTTTGTATACATTTTTTATTAAAATGTGTAGGTATGTATGTATAACTTGCCAATGAAGTGAAAAAATAAGAACCACTTCTTTAATCATTATAAGTTTACTAATCACTAAAATTTATTTTTAGCTTCGTGCTTATATCTTACACATAGTAGAGTAGGCGGAGAGAACCTGGGAATCTAGGGTTAAAACACTCTGTTCTTATTAAGACTTCTATTCTCCGCTTTACGCCCAATTCTGGAGGCATTGCATGTTAATTTAGTATAAGACAATTCTTGTTATTCATTTTGTAGTATATTTATGAAAAATGCATAAATTTTAATATTTTTTAAAAATATGAATAACTTCTAATACTATAATGATATTATGGCCCACTAGTTATTCGGGACTTGAGGGTACTTCGGGAAAAAGAATTTATAATATGTCGACTGTATCAATTCCCAACCATTGCTGCATAATAAATGTTCTTCTAATAAGAGCTTAGAGTAAAAAGTTGTATTTGGTTACAATGTTCCTAAACATAGGAAACTTGAAACTGTTGGAATGCAAGCTCTTCTCGACATGCAAGTCTTGTTTCGAAGTACTTTCCAGTTCGCAAACCACCAAGAACATTAATTAAATATATATACTTATAATGTCTATATATTCGTACATAACCATTTAAAAATATCTAAAATTAAAGTTACGATGTACAATTTGTTTAACTTTAATTAATAAATTAAAAAAATACAAAGCTAAATTTAGTAAAATTAAAAAAACTAGCAGGACGACGGATACAAAAATTTAAATACTTGACACTTGTATAAAATTTGAGACATTTCGTCATTGAAGTGCAATACAAAAATTCAAAGCAAACAGACGTGTCGAGATCGATTTAATAAGTCAATAAACTGACGCCAATTGAACCAATCTCTCTTTACGACTCCCTCGACAGCATCAGACATTCAAGTAACATATTCACTAGAATAATAAATTATGTAAAATATATTTTATATCTTATGTTAAGATTTAAAATGTCCAACTTTTAAGACTTATTTTATTTTTATGTAACAAAAAAAAGTACAACGAAGTGGTACTTGTGAATCATTGTATGGCTGCTTAGGTGCACAGATCTTATTTTTTCACCTTGACATAGGCATATGGAACCTGGGAACCTAATGTTGAAACACTGCATTTTCATTGTGACTTAAATTCCCCACTTTCCGCAAAATTCTGGAGGCAATTCGTGTTGAGAGGGGGTACCACTCAACCGCGTTTTGCCTTGTTACTAGAGCGAGAAAATAGAAATATTAAATATTTTATTTCCTCGAATTGAACCCACAACTCTAATCTACTTCTATATGAATAATTTCAATTATTTCTTTTCAGATTTCACACGGGTGCATTGTCGATATCGTCGTATATGACAAGAGATAAATTTTGTTTTTGTTAATTACGCATAATTCATTGCGTTATCATCTAGTATGTGTTCTAATAACTAGGTTCGGAAACCTGGCAATCGGTCAAATAAAACTGAATGTAACTGTTTATTAGTTTTATTTAAAAAATAAAATAAATAAAAATAATTTATTTGTTCAACAGATTTTACACAAAAATAATTGATACAGAGATCTCCTTTTAAGCAAGTAATGTAAGTTTAAGTATTTACATATATAGTTCGAAAATTCGTAAGTTGAAATAAAACTAATTCCAACAATAGCATATAGCACACCAATTTCAAAGAAAAACACACAATTCCCGTACGAAAAATTTAAAAGAAACAAAGATATTTCACTCCAACAAAGATTCACGATGGAAAAGCCGCCTACGGCTACTATTAAGTGTCGTAGACATGCACCGAAGCTTCATACAATTTCAAAATAGAGGCTAACATAAACAAAGAGGCAATAGGAAAATCATACCCGACCGGAACTACCCACTACCCACTGGAAAAGGGGGGAGATCGCGTGAATTATACCCGGTACCCTGAGGGAGACACATTTTTACTGCCTTCCCGTATACGCTTCGAGCATTAGCTATTTCGTAGCGGTTAAAGATCGGATATGACGTCACAATACTGTAGCGCTTGCCAAGTATACATATTTATCATGTAGCATGTAATATATAAGAAAAAAGCAATTGGGGTCAGCCGCGATTATCAAGGCGACAGGTTGTGGGTTCGATGCCCATTATAGGAAATTATTTTTTTTATTTTTTTCATTTACTTCTTTCTACGCAAAGCGTAGCGTTGACAGAATTCGGTGGAAAGTTAAAAACGGAAGAGCCTTAATGAAGAAGGAGTATCTTAACACTGCACTCTCAGGTTCCCTTTGCCTTCCCTGCTACGTGCGAGATACCGATTGAAGCTAAAAAAAATATAGACAAAGAGTGTTAAACATAAACAATTAATCCTTTTTTATATTAAATCACATAATTAAGATTTTTATTTGTTTATAATAAACAAATTATAAATGTCGTATATGTTTCTTAAAATATATTTTTCACAGCTATTCTATTTGAATCCGTATCGTGAAATACCATAACTATAATTCGAATTCATTTGATTATAAAATATTTGTATTACCTGTGTAAATATAAATTATTAACGTATTATGTCAATTCCATGCTTAAATATTAACTATTAATATTTAACAATTGAATAATATATTATAATAATGTACTTAAATATACTCTATATTTAAAATATTTGCATTCGGTTTGCACAAAGAAACGTGTTCATATAATTATTTATAATATTTCACAGACGATAACGACGTAGCGTACTGCTACAGTGTGGTTCTACGAATTGAATTGCTATAATTTGTGAATTTGTATTTTTATGAATGGTCGAGATTCTTAGAAAATTGCAACTACAAAAATTAAATAATTATAAATAACTAAAGTTTTTTTTATTTTGCTCATACCAATATATATTTGTCTGTATAAATAAATATATTGTACTTGATGCATTTTTTTATTTAAGTATTAAATATTTTTAGTATTAAAAATACAGTCGAATTGATAATCTCCTCCTTTTACAAAAGTTGGTTAAAAAGAAACAATAATTATGGTTCGACAACATCATTGATGTGAGAACTGCAAAATTATTTTAAACTAAATTATTTTAAGAGCAAAAAACCAAATTTTGTAGTTATATTTATGTGTATAGTAGTAGTTATCTGAACATTCTCGTATTATAAATTAAACGCAACAAATATTTTAACATCAAAGTATTTTTTGTACATTTTTCGTATGTCAGTTGTATGGATAAAAACAATAAAATAAATATTTCAGTGCCCGTGCGATTTCATTCTAATTAACCCGTTCGTTATTCTCTTGTAAAATAAAAAAAAATAATTCTATTGCAAATACTTAAATATAAAAGAACAGATTTAGCTTTTCGTTTTATTTTTGTGTTTTAACAGTTGTGTTAGTGACATCAAAAGCATCCCACCACTTGTGTTAAAATACTTAAATAACAAACTGAAACGAGAATAAAATCAGATTTTTTTTAATGCTTTAAACCCTTAAAACTCTTTACCACTCGTATCCACAGTTAAGAGAAAGAAAAACTTAAAAATTATACATATCATTATTCAGTTTAGAACATTCTAGTCTGGACAAAAGACCAAACCCACAAAGTCCGAAATGGAGAACCCGCCTTACACGTCCATTAGACATTCTTTCACATTTTCTAGAAAATTCTCTTTATAAAGTCTTGCAGTAAATTGCATAGTATTAAAATGTGCTCGTTAAAATAAAGAGGCCACTGCGAAAGAATTCCGCACAAGACAATTTTCTTTCAACAACGTTTTTTGTATATTAATGAAAGGAGCTTTTATTAGTGATAAGTTAACTGTTTCACGTTGCTCCGTTTGCAGTAAGTATCAACATTAACTATAAGTTATAATGTCTAAAAATTCTCGAGAAGAAATTCTAAATTAAAATAGAAACTTGAATTAGAATTACGGAAATAAATCCTCTTACAAATAAATGTTTGTTTATAGAAATATCATATACCTACCTATAATTATTTTATAATCCTAACATATAATTACTTTCTAAATAAAATAAAGACGGTATTTTTGTCTCTACATTTGGAAAGGTTAAGTTTTCAATATACAAGGTAAATTCAAGATTGCTTTAAAAAAAATTGTGGTCTGCATTGTACCTAGTCTCCCGCAACTTTGAAGATGTGGTCTTACGTAAAATGGGAAATCGCGGTTTTTTCCGTACCCGTAGAATTTTCGAAAAATCCCTCCGGCTTCACCCGCTCGTACTACACAATTACTTAAGTTCTCTATAAGTAAGATTTACTTTTATCATTTTAAAGACAATATCCATAATATAACATTGATAGCTAAAGTTTGAGCCAACATGTTTTTATATATGATCCGGTTGAAATAACAAACAGCAAATGTTAAGAGAAAATATAATAGTCAAAACTGCATTTAAATCTGTTAAGCCGTTTCTGAGATTACCTCACGCTTTGTTCACAACAAGCGCACAGGATCTTTAAAATCATTGTTTTGGATTCTATTACATTAATAAATGCCCCCGTAATAGATTTTCTAATATGTCTTCCATGTACAGACAGCGATGCATTACAGTTTTATTATATGTATGTATGTACAGAATAGATAATAAAATATTAAATTTAAACAAATATTGAACTATATAACTGTAAATCGCTAAGGGAATGAAATTAAAATAAATGTATGTAAATCGAAAGCTTTCACCAACTAATCGCTTAACCACTGAATTGAAAGACAAATAGTGTAAATCGCGCTTTTCAATGCAAACATAATATATTTGTACTAAATGACGTTTATGATGTAGAAAACAAATAATTGGGTTTATTTGTGTATATTTATTTTATAATTTGTTGTATAAATAAAATATGAATATTTTTATATTTTAGAGAGAGCATAAAAACGTACCTATATGAATTTTGAAATCTTCAATTTCTTCTATTCAATCAATCTTAATTTTCCGTATACTTCTATTTTCCGGATTAAGGTAGCACCAAAATCACAGCATTTCATTTCATTTTGTTGTTTAAAATAGTAAAATGCTTTAAATAATAAAACCTGCACTAGAAATCATTCAAGTTTATTATCTTTCTAATTGTATGTTAAATTTTGCTTATAGGTACTCTAATCACAATCAAGGAATTTTTAAATCTTAATGTTTTCCAAGTGCTAGTCAATATCTCCAAATCTGGATGGAAATTGAGAAAGCGTATTCACACTAGGTTCTCTAACCCTAATATAAGCAGAAAAACGCTTGGAACTGAAATATAGTATGTACATAGTACATTTTTTGTGTATACTTTGGATGGGTACAATTATTTATGTTAACACTTACAAATAACTACAAAGTAGTCTTTAATGACCGTTGCGTCTCCGGGAAATAACAAACAAAACAAAAAACAAAAAAGTTTTCAAAATCAAAAATACGAGCACATAACATAAAAAGCACAAAGGTAGAATGCTAATTGAATTTGGCATTTTCCGCGTTTTAAACAGTCTCAAAGCAAGTCTCAGTCGAGCTCTCAGGACGAGTGGACGAGGACACACTTTGATCCTTCGTTCAGTCTCGGCGACTAATGATCCGGCAGACATTTCAAATATCACTCACCTAAAGTACAATCGTTGAGTTGTGGCCGCCCTGAAGTTAGGCTCTCTGCACTTATACACATTGTTCCTTTAGGCAGAAGTGATCAAAAATAAGAAAGACTAGGGCCATTACTCGTTGACCGTACTGTACACTTGTAAACAAATGTCTAAAGCCTATAATCGTCTAAATTATGTCTAAACTGTCTATATGAACTGAAACTGGATGACTAAATTATTACGTCACCGTGGAACTGTTGTGACAGGTGTCTGACCCCACGACTGATGATGGTAAAACGAGCTATTTCTGACAACATATCTCAACCCCGAAATCCCGACTCGCGCTTGTCTGGTTTTTTCAACACTTACACTACCTACATACGTATATGATAGAATCGGATATGTTTTATTGTTAGCTTCATTTTGTATTACTTCGTTACCCACTTTCTACCAAATTTGAGGCATTGCGTGTTGAGTAGTGGAACTCAATATCGTACTAGTATTTCAACGAAGTATCGTTACCAGAGCATAAAAATGAAAATATTAAATATTTCATTTCTTCGAATGGGAATCGAAATGCCACCACGAATGGCCGCTATACATTATACATATAATCGCGTTTTTTAGTTATGTAAACGAAAATTATATAATCAAAAACGTTTACAATGAAAGTGGAATATTTTCAAATTTTCATACACTCCACTTACATTTTTATGCTGTAAGCGTGTAAATGATATCATAAAAACTCCCTCATTAAATGGGACTAGTTCATGTTCATACTTTGTAGTGCACCGGTGGATTTAATTTTACGATGTTTCAAATTTGTCGACCAGAAATAAAAATAACCACCATATGACAAAAGTTGAAAAAATTATATAATGTTAGCTTGCATTCATTTTTATATAGATAAAAAGACTTGTTTAAATAAGTTAAGCTGGCGGGCGCACTCATTTTGTATGAAATAAACTACAAAATATAAGTTTGTAGTGATTTTTTTCTTTGATGTATAAATAAAACATGTATTTTTTTCGAATCTTTTCCTTTCTTTTTCCTTTACTTTACTATACATATTTAAGTTCTCACCTCTTACTAAATTTCATAATATCAGTAGATAAAAGGGTTTCCTTAAAATACAGTAAGAACGATGCATATAACACAAACACTCGTATCTTTTGATTGCGTTGACTTATAAACTTAATCTTGTGCTTCAAGGCTCGTGGTTAACGGACGGACTGACAGACATTTTCAAGATACAAAGTATTCCGGTTTTTTCTTTTTAAGTACGGAACCCTAAAGAGTAGATAGTCATTGTAAAGTTGTGTCCTACTGATCTGTCCATGTACAGAATTTTTCGGTACATCATCTTCCGTCACCCAATACACCTAGAATCAAAAGTAACGTTGTTATAGTCCTTGTATCGATAACAAGACAAAGAACTGCGTTGAATTCCACCACTCAAAATTCAATATCTCGAAGATTGGGGAGAGAATAGAGAATGAGGAGACTTAACACTAGATTTCCTCTGCCCACCCTACTATATTCGGAATACAGTACAAAATGTTACATTAATTTCTATCTATATTACATTAATACAAACATTAGTAAAATAGATATTTATATTATTTCGTTGTTTAAAAATATCATGAAAAAGTTTCAGTTTAAAGCTTTAGTAGATTATTGGAACAAAAAATATAAAACGAATACCATAGGGCCGGCGCCATAAAATATCTAAATTAAAATATACATTTGCTGACGGTTTTGCCGAAAAAATATCTTTGTTTAACTAAAAATCCGCAGCCTATTACCATGCTTAGCTCGAGAATAGAAAATAAATTATAAGGGACGATCGATATTACGTATAATAAATATTTAGGTTGTAGTTAACTTTCGACTGGTGTTTTGCTTATTTACAAATTAGTGTCAATAGATTTATTTTTTTGTTTCAATTAGGTATATTTTTATTTTTTTCTTCACTTCAGTTTCACGCTCTATACTGCCCACCTCTGGGTAGGTAGAGAGTTAATACACTCCGTTCGTTCCCCATTTTCCACTTAATTCTGGAGGCCTCGACACCAAAACAAAGAAATGAAAATATTAAATATTTCAATTCTAAGAGTGAGAATCCCCACAACCTGCCCTGCTTACAGTCACACTCAATATAATATATTTTAATCGTCGATAATAACTTGAAGGTGTAAAAACACCGCGTCCTCCGCTTTCCGCCTAAATTCGTGACTCTGTGTACTAACATTAAGTTACGAAAATTAAAGCCCGAGAAAGGTAGAAGTTAATT
This sequence comes from Heliconius numata, assembly GCA_016802625.1. NCBI lineage: Eukaryota > Metazoa > Arthropoda > Insecta > Lepidoptera > Nymphalidae > Heliconius > Heliconius numata. Next base: position 2,217,842 of record JAEBDU010013326.1, read on the forward strand.
TTAGTTGCCAGAGCGAGATAATTAAAATTAAGTTGTCGTGGCTTACGGGCACAAGCGTGTAATTGTAATGCGGTTGTGAGTTCGATCCTCACTGGGGGGTTGTACTTTTTAATCGCTCTTGTACCAAAGCAAAAATGCGGCGTTGAGTTCAACCATTCAACACGCACTACCCCAAATATTCGGCGGAAAGTGGGAAAAGGAGTGTCTTAACACTAGATTTCCTTTGCCTACCCTGCTATATGCATGCATAATAATATGGCTTAAAGCCGTTTCTTTAAAATTGCTGTAACATTTATTTCTAAAATTGGTTTTTAATTTCAAAAACAATATTAAAATTAATTTAAAAAAATACTCCTTATCTCCATTAGCAACCTTAGTTACTATAATCATAACCATTTCTATACTAACAAAGTCCATTCCTATACATTCCAAGTCTTACATAGACCTTAGTACAAAATATAATAACAATATCAAAAACAATTTGGAACTCAGCTAGTATTACATTTCGCTCCAAAACGTCATTTTCCGGAAAACTGTAATAAGGAGGGTAGTTAATATTTCCATAGACCAAGCATTTTTGTTTAGTTAGTTAAATTCTTTCGTGTTCCCATTGCCAATAATGCTATTTCAAGAAATAATAAGCCGGTGTTACTTTGGGGGACTCATTTGGATTTTCTCATTTCGCATAATATTAGGTTGACGAGGTATATTTGGTCACGCCATGTCGGCTTTTCCACTTCAGCGATTGCTATCGGTATGTTTGATTATATTCTGTGTATAACTAGATTATTTTATAACCTATTTATTTTGTTATGATAGATTGGCGGGTTTATAGAAATTATTGTTAAATTGCCCTTATAAAGTTAAATATGTAAATGTGTATTTGAAAATAATCATTTGTTTTTCATATAATTTGAAGAAATTGTGTAGTAGGTGCTTTTATATAATATAAATATATTTATTTCTTAATTTTTGAATACAAACAGTTTAAATATTAGTATGTGCACAGGCGTGCGACTGTACACGCACCAGTTTGTGGGTTCGATTCCCCACTAAAGAGAATAAAATATTTAACATTTTTAATCCTCCGCCCTGGTAATGAGACAAAGCGGGACGTTAATTTCCGCCACTCACGCAATGCCTCTAGAATTCGGCGGAAAATCGAACCCACAACCATCATAATTACAGTCAGATGCACGGCAATTACCTACCACGGAAGGAGATCAAATAAACATTTAAAACTTAAGTATCCAATCAATTATTCACAGGTGGGACAAGAACAAAGCAATCGATTAAATATTTAGCGCGAAACAAATGAGGACAGTTTAAGCGCTCGCCCCTAAACAGGGGGAGTGGCGAGTATGTAAACGGCCGTAATAATTCGTTTAACGCCTGAGACGTAGTTAATGACCCAGTGAAATGTTAACAACGGAGCCGAAGGAGCAGAGGAGTGTGTCACCACTCACCACTAATTTACTGTAGTTACAATTAACTTAAGTTTTCGTTAACTATTTCGATTTAGTTAAAATGTTATATTATTACAATTGTGAGACAAAATACTTGTGAGTGAGATTAGGGGAAAAGTGTGGAACGGAATGTTTTAACACCTAGTGTTAAACCATTTTTTTTTTCTTTACGTAATAATATAGATTTCTGTTATAATTAAAATTAATCATGAAAAATTCTTTTAAAAAACGAACTATTATATTTACTTTTCAAAACTTATATAAGATTTATAACATTGTAACACTTCATTTATAATACAAAGATTTGCTTATTTTATATTCTTGCTGCATCTTTCTGCATAGCAACATTTACAAGTTTAGATATCGAATAAGACTTAACTTTTATACATTTCAAAGTAAGCTTATATATTTTCAATATTGTAATATTTTTAGTTTCACGTATTTCTACCATGTCGTAGGAATAGTGGTGGCCGGGTGCTCCATGACCACTCCAGAAATTTTACTAACAAAAAATTGCCCTGAAAAAATTAAAAAATAACCTTTTCATTAATATAAAGCTAAAGTCCAATGTATCTAGAGATATTATTTTGTGTTTAACCTAGTTTAAAAAAATTGTACCCCTTTTTACGAAGATTGTGCGAACAGGAGTATGAATTTGGCATAGTTATACAGAGAAAGAGTACAAAATATTAATATATATTTTTAATTATGTTTCATATACATTACATTAAATTAATAAAATAAGTATAACACCCATTTAACAATATATATACTTTTGTATTTATTAAGTGCCGATCACATTGATATCGCAACACATCGCACTCTGTCTCCTCTGCCTATCCTGTGTGCAGGATACAGCTAACAAAAAAAAGAACTATACTTATAAACATTTATTCTTTACAAGTATCATTTAATCCAATTATAACAGAATCAAGTGTCACTCTAACGAGAACAACGGAACGCTTTTCCACAAAGTGTGGGTGCGAATTTTTAATATTAATCGTCGGTTTTTCGTATTTATTTCCCAGGTTACAGCTTGTTAACTTTGTAAAAGGTCGCGAGGGAAATACGCTTTCTTGCTGCGAATTTGTTTCTTGACCAGCCATGCGAGAGCTTTTCATACACCATAAAGAGACATTTTAAAAACTCTCGAGTACTGCTCAAACTCAAATGCTAGTAGAAACACCTAAAATGAATTACAAAATGTAATGTCCATTTCGTTATACTGTGACCCACTAAAGCGGGTTTATGGCGAAAGTTCAACTTGTTTCTTGATTTACACACTTTGTAAATTTAAATGAATATATAATTAGTTTAGGAATGCTTGTTTATAACTACCAATAGAATCGATTCGTAGATCAATTATGGATCATCTATCTATACTAATATAATAAAGCGGAAGAGTTTGTTTGTTTGTTTGTTTGAACGCTAAGATCTCTGGATCTACTGGTCCGATTTACTATGTTTTTGTTTTGTATGAAAGCTGCATTCTTCAGAAGTACTATAGGCTATATAACATTACATTACCCATATATACTAATATATTTTAAAGTACTTTCTAATCTGACATGCCGTTTATTCTGCTATGTTAATAACAACCGTCGCGTCGCTACGCAACCGTTACCGCGATATTTTGACATCCATCCTTATGAAAATAAATATAATAGTCACTTTTAGCATTTTATCTAGATTGAAATTATAGTTTACTGTATAACATTCTAATGAATAATTAAGGAGATGTCACTGATTCGAAATGCCCTAGCCTTCGGGCGGCATAGTATGAGTATGACCGACGCGAAAATATTCTTATAGTTCAAGCAGGCGTAGCCGCGTCCGGGTCCACTAGTGTATGATATAAAATTAAAACTAAAATTTCTATTCAAATAATTAAACCTGTAATATACGGAAAGCAAAATTGATTTGTTACAAACTAAAACGAACACCGAAATAGACCCCTCCATCATGCACGAACATGGCCCGCCCCTGGTGGGAGTATTCATAAACAAGTGCACCGAAACTTTGGCAGAAAAGTTTTTCTGTATTTATAGCGCCGGAGGGCAGGTCCCTCCTGTTATCAATATGTGACTTGGCAAACATACTGGATGTGAAATCGCTTTATTGGCTTTGTGAATTGTGACTTTAAGCAAACGAAAACAACTGATTAGAATTTGCCAATAGCACTACAGTAAACTGGATAAAGAATATATAAATGGTGAAAGAACTTGGCCTCTGACTTAAATTCTCTGGTTTAGATCATTGAGAAGATGATTCTCTTTCATTTCCTCGCTGTAACAACACAAAGCACGGAGTTGAATTCTGTCACTCAAGATGCAATGTCTCGAATATATACGGAGAAAGGGAAACGGAATGTAAACTTAACTTAACACTTAGTGTAAAGGTAATACTGCGTGAATCTAAAAATTATTATCCTAGATGTGTAACTCGTATATACAGGGTGGAATTGTCAGCGCCTCTTTAAATGAAACCACAGTTTTAACTACTCTATAATAGCCTAATATAATTCGGAAAAAAAATAATTCTCAAAAATGAAAAAGTTTTTTTTTAAACAAAATAAATAATAAAATTAACGTTTTAAAATAAAACGCCATTTGTAAAGTATAACATAGGCACGCACACACTTACCTGTCAAAGCGGCAACGTCGCATACGTATGTGTGTGTGACACGAAATACAGGTATGGATAAAAATCGTGAAATGAAAAAAAAATCCTACGTCCAAACCGTTGAGGTACCTTGATTATTTTTTTTAATTCTGCGTTTGAAATATTTTACCCTATATGCAGTTTCAGTAAAAGAAGCGCTGCCTCTTCCACCCTGTATATAAACAGTTTTCCCTTAATAGGGTGAGAACTGACCCAAGCTGTATGGTCGTTCACTGTTCATTCGTCTGCGTCATCAGACAGGGCAAACGGTGAGGGCCTAATGAATATGTCATACTATAGATTTCGTGTGCATAACTGTGCATTTAATATATAGGTACTGCGCCCGTAAATATATATTATATATCTATTTGTATTTATTATTAAAGTAACTCCTGAAGTTATTTATTTTAAAAGAAGACAACTATAAATACATACTAAATAAATATAGCTCGATAATTGAAAAGTCTATTAAAATAATATTAAAATATTTTCTACGTCCCACATTTAGCGGAATTGGTAAAGGATGATTACGATTAGTGTTATCACAATTTCACAATGTGGATACTGGAAATTTCTTATTAATTGTAATGGATTTCTTGTTTCGATGCTAAATAATATATCAATATGTCAATCACAATTCATTTAATAAAATTGACAATTCTTTATGCTACCATATTTTACCTGTCTACGCGCATAAGGAAGAAACTGCATCAACATACAATAACAGCTACCTGGCTGCAAGACACAAAGAATTTAGACAAGCCTTAGTGGCTTGTGTCTTGAGTTAAGGTTGTCAACAAGAAGTTTAGCTTCCTGTAATAATTTTGAATATTTTATAATAGTAATAGACGGATTGCCTAGACCGATCTACCGATAGAAGATATGATAACGTTAAAAGTTTAAATAACCCCATTAAACAAGAACTTCTTTACTGCTGCACGTAAAGCAAACACATAAAAAGTTTCTCACGCTACCACTCTGCTACTGCAGCGTACACACCAGTAAGGCCAGCTCTAAATCCAAGTCATAGTCGTTCTAACTGCATTAAACATAGAAGCGATAATATAACATATGCTCCCCGAACGGTCAAACCCTACTTTTACGACTGATTTTTCACCGCAACGTTCGTGAGTATGAAAATAAAACCATATCAGACCATTATATAGCTAATTATTCGTAAATAACTATTTATATTGCATTTTCTTGATTACATATGTTAATTTTTGATCGTTTATTTCAGAAATCATTTCATATATAACCCACTTAGCTAAATAGAAATGTCGATGATATTTTTTTTGTAAATGTCGTCAACATTTCTATTTAGAGCGAAGATTTTTTGTTAATACAAGGTAAATATTAAAAAAATAATCGATTCTCTTGTAACTTGTACTTTAGGCTCATTTCAGAAACACTACTTAATTTCTAATTTACAGTGGATAATCCAGTTCATACTTCCAAGTTGTACTTCAGATTCAATTACTAATAAGCAATATATTATGTTCTTTAATAGAAAAAGAAAAAATGAAAACAAATCATCAATTAAGTATATAAAAGGTTCAGTATAAAAAATTATAAATTATTCAACATTTTCGCCCAATTATTTCCCAAAATATCAAAGAAATGGACGTACAAAGATAAATAAATATAGAGGATAACCACTTCAATGCCACTTGCTGCCTTTATATCTACAGACGAGAATCAGGTTTAAGTGTTCACAAATCCAGCCTAGCGTTAAGGGAAATGCAGTCGGCCCTCCAAGGCCCTAACGAGCTAAAAATTGTCGAAAACCCATACATTTTAGAAGTAAGTACTTGTACAGTGCAGGAAAAATTTTATTGAATTTAAAATGGCATGCGTTTTCCATTATTGGAAAATTGAAGATTTTTATGGATGCTGACGGAAATAAATAAATAAATACTGCCATACCATTTTAAAAATTAATAAAATTTAAGACGCCATCAAGGAAATAGGGAATATATAGATACCACCTATTACTAAAGTTAGAGTATTGTCATTTTAAAAGTAACTGATAATTACTTGTTTATATAAAGTTGATTAAATTAAGTATTCATTGGTAATTTATTTTCCATTCCATTCATTTTCATTACAGTTCACATACAAAAAGGACAACGTCTGAACGTCATAATATACCTATTACCTACGTTCATTTATTATGTTAAAAATGATTAAGACTTGTATAAAATAATATTTTTATATAAAAAACTATGAATCCTATATTAACCTATAAATATGGATAAATCAAAACTTAAGTTATAGGTATAATGCTTTGTGCTCTTTGTTAAAAGAATCTAATGTCAAAATTACCGCCAAAATTGTAACATCATGTTTCTATGAGATAAGTAAATTTTAAATAATATTAATAAAAAATCTAAGTTGTGGAATATTGGAGCGCCTATTGTTAACCTTAGAGGTCTAAGTAATGACGAAGCGTTTTTCTTTTAAAGATGATTTGAGTCAGATCAATGGTCGGTATCATTACGAAAATCCCGTATCTTCGACGTGTCTATTACAGATCTAATAGTGATCAATCTTTCTAAAGGATGTGTTCAAAGTAAATATGTATATGTAAGTACTTACCTATAATAAAAACCCAAATCCTCATTTGCTTGTAATTTTATGTGCTGCACGATTCGAGACATCATGTAAAAATGAAAAGAAAGGCAAGATATATAGTATCCGAAACGATTACTATTATTTTACATAAAAGAAAGATCACATAACCAGAGGATTAAGATGCATTTCAATGCATTATATTGTGCAAACATTATGATTTTTTCATAATTAGTAATATACTGTGTAATTTAGGTGTCATCCATACTAACAATGCTATGGTAAGCTAGATAGATAGAAAAAACTTTATTGCACACAAAAATGCAGATAACAGAAAAAAAAACAATATATGTTTATAAAATGTATGCAAAGGCGGCCGGCCTTATTGCTTCAAGCAATCTCTTACTTATTTTTTATTGATGGTTATTTAATGATAAAGAAATTTAATGATAAAGCCTTACATAAATAATATGTTATATGACATAGATAGAGGTCATCATACGGTTATGCCAGATGGTTGTGGATTTAATGAATTATTTTCCTTTTTTCCCATACATTCACACACATTGTTATTTACTTTAAACTATGTTACTGTAATTAATTATATACTACTTTGACATTTTGACATTGTCTTGTAAAACAAATTGCAAATAATTCAATAAAACATTGTATATGTGACGATATAAGTAAATGTGCTCTTACTTATGCTGTATTTATATCAAAATTTCAACAAACGCTTCAGATAAAACAGTAGGTATATTAGTTTAACTGAATCTGATGAGAAATCTGATGTAATACAACATAATAAATTAATAATATGTTAATAAATTCTACATCCAGCAATGAATCACGCTTCATAATACCTAACCTACATCTACACATTTAGTACGTATACAGAGTATACATACTGAAGCCCGATAAAAAAACCGGTAAAGCGCGAATCGGGCTTACCCACCGAGAGCTTAGCCAGAGCCATTTCATGTGATAGCACCCTTAAACTAGCGGTTTAAATACCAAAACTAATGGTATAGTTTAAATATAAAAACAAAGTTCTAGTAGTGTATTTTAATATAATATTCTATATCTTAAGTTTTTTACAATCCTTTTAGTTTCATAGTTAAGTAAAATGCTCAAGTTTCACCACAACTCTAAATATAAATATTTTGTAAAAAAAACATGAAATATTACATACTTGTAGAAGTATTTTAAATAGACACACAATAAAAAATGAACCCCAATTATCACATTCACAACTCACAATAGTTTTAAAGAAAACGTAAAGGAATATTATAGATATTGTAAAAAAACCTCAATTGCGAATTGGATAATTTGGAATATTTTATAATTGAATTGTGACAGTGAAACAAAAAGTAATTTAAATTTTATTTGAGTGTAGAGAGAACATCTTTTTAATTAGAAATACATCTGCAAGTCCATCGCCCACATCAGTATGCCTCATTTTAACAGATCATTACACATCATTCTCTATGAACCAGCACATAGATTGCCAAACACCCTAGAACTGCAAACTGAAATGAAAAAATACTTTTTTTTAGGAAATGCTATTTTAGAGAAGAATAGAATAGAATATTCTTTATTGTGGACATTATAAGAAAAATATAGAAACATATATAAATAAAATGTATGCTAACAGGATCATATTACTGTAATAATATATTACAGACAACCTTTCATATACAAGGGGCTAATTGTAGAAAAACAAAATTATAAAATATAATTTATTCTCCAGCTCTACAGTATTCATCTTCATATGGTGTCAATGTTAAAACACTCTCTCCATATTCTGTCTAAATTTCAGACAGTTGTTTGTTGAGAGGAATTTAACACCATGATTTAATTTAGCAAATGAGGGAAATTAAATTACTTCAATCATACGTTAAGTTTTGTTATTAGCTTTAACCACAACTCTAAAATAACAATATTTTGGAGATAATTACCTTAAATTTAGGATATTCATTCATATAAATTGTGACCATTCCGACATATGGCAGGAATCCTCTAGTACGTCCCACTACATCCTTTTTAGTAAGCCAAAGTTGACCTTGTGCATAAAGACCTCGATCATCCACGCTATTATTGTCACCTTTTGTAAGAAACTTTACAGTGCCATTGTTCCTGTAATTTATTTGTTTAAAATAAAATCTAAGTTTATATGATTTGGTAGGAGGAAAACAATGATAAAATTAGTATATTTAAATTGTATTTTAAGTCAATTGTAATAATATTTCTATTTATTAACAAACTGTTTCAAAATGAGAAAAAAAATACTAGCAATAGCAGTACTATGCTGAAATAGTTGATTAGAGTAAGAATTTCCTTTTCAAATATTTTTTTTGCTTCATACTAAACTTAATCCCTATCAGGATAGCCAGTGATAATACAAACCCAAATGCTAGAGTCCCTCTTTCACTTTAATTACTGTTATCAACTTCTTCATACATACCTGCTCTATGGGGCTCTCATTTTTTTATGTGACATTCTTGCAGTTCTCAAATGCCAACCACCTCTCATTACGTTTTGCCAATCATTTTTGTATTACATATATTCTTAAGTATATATAAATATATTTTAACAGACTTACTTTTCATGGAGCTTCAAAACTCTGTGGACAATAGGGATATCTCGGCCTTCAACCTTGAAGACTACAATTTCACCGACACGTACGGGCTCGTCGGGGTAGTTCGTTAAAAAAAGTAAATCGCCTCTATGAAAGGCGGGCTCCATACTACCAGAGAGGACCACCACAATAGGACTTTCGCTTCCCGTCACAACCATTAAACCTTTCCATATCATCAAAGCCGACGATACTATCATACCAAAACTTAGTACTTGGTAAATAAACTGTAAGAAAAACAAAAATCAAGAAATAACAACCGGTAATACGTTCACGTCATCTTATTTCAACAATAATCAATGAAAGTTACCTGTCTCTTGTTCATGCGCTTAACATCGTCAAATAAACTGTCTAACATTTTGATTTTCTTAAATTTTATTTAGATCTATAAATTAATAATTGTACGTTTGGTTAACCTCAGTTTGGAAGAAAGCTAGGTTTTAGATTTCGACAGCTCGACAACACCACGTCAGATCAAAACTTCAAAACAACCTCGCCACCACAGATAATATAACCACACTACCATAGATTACAAAACTTATTTATTTAAAAGACAAAGTTCATGCAAACACGGTTTCTTAGTACTTTTAAAGGTTTTCTAAGAAAATATTAAGTATTATAGACTGTGGCTGTAATGCCACTCGAAATAATGTTTATATTTAATCTTCTCAATCTGGTTACGTTAATAAAAGGGACGGAAAGCTAGAACTCTAGACAAGATACCATCATAGACGATATTATAATATTTCTCTGCATACTACTGAAAAAAATAGTATGTTAAAAAAATAAATTAAAGTATAATATCACACCAGTTCATCACCACCAACATCAGTTTTTTACATTCACCAAATTAAAACTATCAAAAATCTTTAAAGCGTAAAACTAAAATATAATTAAACTCATCACAATAATTTATTAACTTTATTTTATCTTTAAAGAAAAGCATCCTAATCACATGATATAAAATTATTCACAATATAAAATCGGTTATTTATTTATATCCGTGCCATTTCCACATCGACAATTTCTGAAAATTTCAATTTAACCGTTAGCGTATTTGGCGTTGTAACGTCAGCTACGAGTATTTCCGCGCCATTATATAAACCTAATTCGGTAATCTTTTTCTTTAAATTATCCCTTGTTTTCTCTTCAATACTCTTTATCGATGACATATACAATGTTTTATTGCGACCATTGATGATTGTTGTGATACCTGTTAAAAAAAACATTTTTTATTGTTCAATCTATACATATAACAAATTTCTAACTGATTTCTGTCTGTGCATGGAAGTTATTTACTTATATTCGTGCCATTTGTATTATTGTGAACTTGTATCTATGTAATACAACACAAAAGAATAATTTTTACAATTTTTCTCGGTTTGTCTATTTACTCACTTTTCAGAAACGATTAAACAAATTTAAATGCAGTTTCCTACTATTGTACTACTTTACATTTGTATATTGGCAAATTTCTCTTAACATTTTTGTTTTGTTTAAAGCTGTTGACTTATATATTTTTTTTAGAGTCACTCTGTATCAAGCACATAGCAGGGTAGGAACAGGGAACCTAGTGTTAAGAAGCTTCATTCCCCATTCCGTTAAGAGTGTCTTAACAATTGCCCCTGGCTAACCTGATATATGCTGAATTAAATTACGATATACTTAGTTATTACTAAGTAGTAATAGGAGCTATCGTGGCGCAGGGCAGGGGTTTGAATTATTATTATCAATATTTTCATTTCTTGCCCTGACACCAAAGCAAAAGCTTAGTGTTGATTTCCGCCATTCTACACGCAATGCCTATAAAAAATTCGTCACAAAGTCCTATCATTTGGTTCCCTCTGCCTACGCTGCTATGTGCGATATACAGAGTGAAGCAGATTTTTTTTAGTAACTTAGTCTTAACACTAGATTCCCTCTGCCTATCCTGCTGTGTGCAGATACAGCGTGAAGCTGATTTGATTTAATTTTTAATTTCTAAGAACTTACCAGGGCTTTTCATTAAATATCCTTTATCTTCACAAAGTTTATCGTAAATGGCCTGCAATGTAGCATCAGGTTCTATTTCCATTATTCTTGTAGTATTACTACAGGCCACACAATCTGATCGTTTTTCCGCACAAAACGTATAAGTGTATACACCCTCAGTCATATTGAGGACCATATAGTTATTCATGTTTGTGCAACAGGAGGATGCTAATTTAAAAACCTGTAGGAAATATAAAAAAAAAACTTACGTATATATAATTTGGTATGTTTGTTTATTTTTAAATAATATTTTTTTAAACTTTATGCTTTAGCTTTATGTTATACCCCACACATAGCAGAGGGAAACTGGGAACCTAGTGTTAAAATACTCCATTCTCATTAAGATACTTTCCTTTCTTACTTTCTGCCGAATTCTGGATGCATTGCGTATTGAGTTGCGGGTTGTTACCAGAGGGAAGACATAATAAGAGCGCAATAATATATAACTTTTGATTAATACATGTTATCATAAAAACAAAATAGCTTTTGCTAAGAAACCATTTCCGAATTTCTAATAAAAATAGTATATACAAAATAGTACACACCAACTGCAGCGCTGTCTACCAGGTTAATAGATGTTTTAGGAACTCGTTGAAATATATTTTAAAAACAACATTCAAATCAGTCCAAATGTTTAGTAAAAATAGGACGACAATCATACATAGAAGAATTATCAATATAATGAATATACATTAGATTTAAATTTACCTCAGTTGCACAAATTGCAGCTATCGCTGCATTTGTGCTAGCGACGGCTGGTATAATGTTTTTCAGGACACCCTGTGTCAATCTGTATGTTACAGATGTTATGCCATGCTTAGTGGCTCTCTCTTGAGCTTTTTCATACACCCAGGCGACATGTTGGGGATCGTCCCCATCGAGTGTTGTTGCACTGCCCCATGGGTTTTCCTTATTCCATTGTAGAACTTTTACATATTCTATACAGTGCTCTGGTAATCTGATGAAATAAAGAAGAATACATTTTTTAAAATTTAAAACTCCTATATAGAAGAACAAGCAGGATCGCTGCTTTGTCTTGTTACCAGTTAAGATACTCTTTTCTCCCAATTTTCTAGATATTATGTTGAGTGGTGGAACTAAATGTCACGCTTTGTCTTGCTACCAAAGCAAAAAAACATCTGCTTATAATTTCATCTCTCATTTTCATTTCATTTCATCATGCCCAAAATTGTTCCTATTTAACAACTATTTATAACACCATAAAATGCAACTATTTCATACCAACCTTGGAGTATTTGCAATAGTGCACATAGGATATGTCCGTTGTGGGGGATACAAATCTAGTGTGCACTCAATGCATGCACTCATACCGGGTAGAATCACTCTTGCATTCCCTTTAAACCCTTCAGTTCCACCATCTATTAGTGGTATTACACTACTTTGATCCAAGCTTCCTGGAATAATTATACATTTTTTTATATTCATACCTTATGACTTTTCTCCAAAGACAGTTTGTTCTAATTTTCCATCCATATCATGACATTGTCAAGTGGCGGAACAATGAACTTTAAAATTACAGCATCTGTATGTAAATATGATAGTTATGGGTTCAATACCCATACTAGGGAATTAATTATTTTCATCTTCTCGCTTCGGTAACAAAATAAAGCATGGCAAAAATTGGATTACAGTGCAAAGGGAGGGAAATAGAGTGTCTTAACAATAGTTTCCCTGTGCCTCCATTAAATATTGGATCAAGCATGAAGCTATAAAAACATTTTGCTGGATATGGCAGGTCTATTGCATGCAATCACAGGAAATAATATATTAAAATACATTACTGTCATCATTATACTGTAGCAACGACATTAGCATGCCATTCAACCAGCGCCTTGCAACAATAGAGTCCAGACCACACACTACAATATGAAACTGACGATAGAATCCATCATCCAAATCTTGAATTGCACAATGGTGAGCTACCGCTTCACAACCAGGGACTCTAAAATAATAATCGAAAATCTAGATAATCCATAAAGAAAAGCAAGTTTTGCACACAACACAACAACACAACATTGCTATACATCTATTAAAAATTCTATCAATGTTTATTAACAAATTATTAATATTTTCCAACATACAATTTATACTTATAAATTATGTACACATCTAACATTGTCTTAACTTTCATTGTCGTAGGTTGTATAAAATAATAATCGTGGTTGATAGTCCGGATAATCGTGAATCTATATGGTTAAGCGAGATAATCAAATTTCTACTGTATGTATTTTATATGCACTTCCACACCATATGCCACAAATAGCAGAATAGGTACAGGGAAGCTTGTCATAAGGCATTACATGGTGAATGGCGGTACTATACGCCGCATTTAGTTTTGGTACCAGAGTGAGGAAAATAAAATAATTAATTACCTTGGGTGGGAATCAATCGGTATACATATAATAGGAATAAGCGATATACGTATATAGGCTATTTTTACCTTTTATTTACAAATTCAACTGCACACTTTGCTTTAGACAATCCTATATCATTTTTTCGAAACAAAAATTGTCTGTTAAGATTCGAAAGTTCTATAGTATCCATGTCTACTACATGTAACTTCTTAAATCCCATTAGAGCTAAATCTTTTAGGAGCTCACAGCCAAGACCACCGGCACCCACGATTAACACTTTACAAGAATTCATAATGAAATCCAAAATTTCAGCAGATGGCTCGAAATCAGGGTGGCAGAACGGGCCAGATCTTTCTAAAAGTTTCCGTATATTGTGCCATCTCATTTGTTGATAATCTAAAATTTGAGCTTCTCCCTCCGCCATTATTTATATATTTATAGTATTTAAAAAAAAACTAAAATTATTTCCTAACAAATCACTTTTTCTTATAAGTTGCTTAGGTAACTTAATATATGGCAAATATTATCAAGAAATAGTAAACCACATTTAGTCTTAAAATATATTTCTTTACTTTATCGTTTTATAATAACTTTAATTGTTTATTAAAATTAAAATTTCAAACATTGACTACACTAAAAGAAATTAAATTGCAACTGTCACAGTCAAATATACTATAATGACATTTCCATAGATATAAAATTAATACATATATTGACACTTATGTAATAATTACATTTTGAAATATGATTAAGAATTACAAAATTATATATAATAAGAAAATATTAAAATATTTAATTCTACATGTAAAAATGAGAATCAATATAAAAAAACCCTATTAATCGATGCCGTAGCATATAAGAATGAAAACACATACACTTTGTTAGTAGATAGCTGGCTAGCTAGTATCGTTAGTATGTATTCATTTGTTAAAAATGGCGTGATGGTGGTACAGTTGTCGAAACATAAGGATTTTCAAGTTCATAGATTTCCTGATTTTCTGGTGAGTAAGAATATTTAATTACTTGATATGTTTTCTTTATCGTGTCTCATGACAATATAAAGTGTTTTTTTGTGGCGAAATACAACGTTATCGTCGATATTTAAGGGAGAGACTGTCAGACTTAGAACGTCTTGGTAAATACCTCGTGATGTAAAACCATGCTCGAAATACCATTGCGATGTTGTTTTGAAAATGGGAAAGACAAATTTTATTAAAAACTCATCACTTTATTTGTATTTTACGTGCGTTGTTAGATAATACTAATTTAGTAAATAGTATACTCGTATACTTATATGATACTTTAGTCGGTCGGCGTTATTCAAAAGTGAGCCATTTCAAGATCATAGGTAATTTTAACTGTTGCTGTTAAATAAAATTATGACGTCTTTTATCTTCGTGATTATATTTATTTTATTATATGAATATTTTTAGATATCACAATGGCTGGTAATAAAATAAATACAAAGAAAAAAGATGATAAGAGTAAAATAAATAGGGCTACTGGTCTGGAAGAAAATGAAGACGACATAGACTTTTCTTTGCTGAGAAAACCCATACTTACTAGTGTAACAGGCTTTACACAAGCCATAAAAATTTTTGATCAAGTTACTGAAGAGGTGAATTATTTAATATATTTTTTGAAAGACATATTTTGAGTAAGATATTTTTATAATTTGAACATAATTATAATATTCTTAACATTGTTTCCATTTTTACATTTTCCAGCTAAAGAGCTTACTTACAAATGAATGTGATTTACTATATGAATGTAAAGTTTGCAGAAATATATTCAGAAGTTTGGCAAATTTCATATCCCACAAGCGTGTTTATTGTAAGCAAAATTTTAATTCTTCAGTACATGGACACTTCATGAAGGAACCATGCACAGTAAGTGATTGCATTGTTATTTCTATAATTCAATACATTATATCTATAGTTATTTAAGAAATTATTTAAAAACAATTAAATACCTGTTTCTTGCAGATCCAAGAAGTATTAAAAATAAGAAAACTGGAAGAAAGCTACCAGGAGTCTTTAAATGAAAACAAATCTCAAAATTCTTTAGATGAGAATGAGAATGATGAGCGAATACCTATGTCTAAGGATATAACAGAAGTTTTAGAAAAAATTGCAAAATCTAAAGGTGTTAAAGAGAAACAGATTGAAGATCAACAATTGATGTTTCAAAAAATTCCAATGAGCTCAGTTGCAGTTTTTCAAAATATCAATTATGACAATAATTGTAATAGTGACAGCATGCAAACACAAGTATGTATACTAATCTATACTAATATTATAAAGCCGAAGAGTTTATTTAATTAGATGCTCTAATCCCAGAAAATACGGATGGAATTGTGATGTAAATTTTCTGATGGCTAGTACATTTATTAGGAGTGACTATATGCTATATTACAGCGATTATATTATATAATATCTACTATTATATATTCTTAGTGTTCCATGGAGTTGTCGGGCAGTTTTGAAGTCCATTGCGTTACAAAATGAGGCCTACCTAGGCCTTACAACCCATATATAAGCTTCTTAAGCTCTTTTAAAATTTACAATAATACTTACCTTTACAGTCTGAGCTCCTCTTTTTTATGCTATATCTGGCATGTGGCAAGATAGGCAGAGGAAACCCAGTGTTAAGCATGCAATTATGCATGTTGATTTCACTTTATCTTGTTTTAGTGTAAATAATTAATTTCCTGGAGTGGAATCTGAACCCACAACTGTTGCGTTTAATTCAGACGCTGTGCCACTACGCCACGATGGTCTCCTCTATCTACCTTATGAAATACATATATTATTTCTCTTTATTTTATAAAATATAATTTTAAAAGAAAATATTGTAATTATTGTTTTTTCAAATTTTGACATGTTATGTCACACTGAGAATAAAAAAGTGTTTTAGGAAACCTATAAAAATTTTAATGTATGAGCATCTAATGAAAACCTTCCAAGAGTTTTGATCACTAAGCCATATGTTCTTAATAGGCTATGCTGAAATTATTATACTCTTGTCACAACTTACTTATGTTTTTAACATTTCTGTAATATATTATTTTCTTATATTATAGATAAATGAACTAGATCATATGCTGTCACGAGAAAATGCAGTTTTACAAAATGATGGTACACTTAAAATGCAAAGTATTACATCAGCTGACCAGATTATACAAATAAGTGATGATGATGAAAATGAAATAACTGGCGCTCTTCAATGTAAAACTTGTAAGTAAATAGCTGCCTTGCTTTTTCCCCCTTACCAGGAAAGGCAGAGGGATTCATACTCGGTTGGAATAGAGTGTCTTAACACTAGGTTCCCATGAACCCTCTGCCTACCCTGCTATATATTCATGATACAACGTGAAATAAAAAATAAAAAATTCCCCTGACTCAAAAAGAGAGATGTGATAAGTTTGACATCAACATCTGTGTGTGTCTGTCTGTTTGTGGCATTATTGTTCTCAAATGGATGGATCGATTTTGATACAATTTTTATCATTTGAAAGCTAGTTTCCATGTGCTGGTTCTTAACTGTATTTGTTAAAGTCAGTCTAGCAGCTTCAAGAGTATATCGCTTGATGACAACTAGCCTAGTAATTCAATGGTTAATGTGTATAATTAACACTGTCAATTGCATGCAGAGGTCACAGCTTCAAACCTGCTTGATATGAATTAATGTTATGTTAAACTGTTTTTATTTTTTAATAAATTTATAGCTTTTGATACCTCAAAATTACTAAAATTAGCAAAAGTCTGTATTTAATGAACAGAACATTATGAATTATTAATTTAATTTTAATTATATGTGAAATATTTCTCGAGATCCTGCAGTCAAACTCACTAAGAGTTTTGCAGGACACCGTTTAACTTTATGTGTATTGTTAAACAGTACTAATAAAAAAAATTTAAAGAAGAAAGAAGAGAAGAATATTAATAAAAAAAATAAATAATTCTTCTTAATTCATTATTCATGTGTACATATATATTTTATATGGATTGATATTTATTATTAAAACTTATTTAGTTATAACGGGCCACTAGATGGCGACACATTTGTATTTATCAGCGTTGTGCAAGATTTCGTTATTAGTTCATTTTTGTTATAAAATAGGCAGATGAAGTAAGTTTGAGAAACTACTTTCTCCTGGTTTTGATTCCCACTTAGGGATATGTTTATACAGAAAAGTCGACGCTTCATGACGGCTGAAAGTCGGCTGCTCAGATTTGATTTTCTTTCCTAGTCAACAGGTCGCAAATATTATGATAGCTTTCGTAAGTTTTTAAGAGCGGCCACGACCTGTCGCCAGTACTGTATATTTATAGTCGATTCATATTTTTAAATAAAATTATTTTATCTTTGACCATCAGGTGATCTTCAATTTTCAACTTTAAAGACACTAAAGTTCCACATGAAATATAAGCATGTGGAAAATCGCCTCGTGTTTCCATGCCCTGATTGTGCCGACATTTTTTCTACTTCTTGGAGCGTATTTCGACACTTATTCAAAGTTCATAGGTAAGAAATATATTTACGCTTAGCCTAATTTAATATTCACATTTATATGTAACAAAATAGAAACTCGATTCCCCTTTAGGACTAATTGTTTTGCATTCATACAAATGAATATTTAGATAATCAAATTTATGATTGAATTGAATTTATGATAATATGCACCAGTGCAGTGCATAACTTTTTTTTTAAATTATCTTTCAATCAAATGTCATGCGCCTATATTACATCTTATATGAATGCATCTATTTGGTGTACTGAGGTTCGGATAATCGAATCTCCACTATATATTAAAATATATTAAAAAAATGAAATATATTTGAACTCTTATATATTGTAACACTTATATTGATGATCTCTTTAAAATATTTTTAAATTAAAATTTTATCATAACACATTGTAATAAAAAATATATAATTTTAAAAGTAAACATAATGCTCTGTTAAAAAATATTAAATAATGTTCCATACACAAATAATAACTTATGTACCCTTTTAATTAAACATCATTATCATTAATTATTTATTTATTTATTTTTATTATTTTTTGCACAGATAGAAAAAACAAATAAAAAATACAGTTCATTTAAAGACATAGATGTGCATTGGCGGCCTTATCACTAAAAGCAATTTCTTACAAGCAACCATAAAAAAAATAAGCATGTTGCATTAAATCGAAACGTAAATTTATGTATTTTTAGGCCATACACTATCCAAGTAGGTAAAGAAAACAAAATATTTGTAAAAAATCTACCAAGTGGAAATCGAACTTGTAAATATTTTTTAAAAGGAAAGAATTTCACGCTTTTGCCGGTATAGCAGGTATAGGAGAGGAACCTAGTGTAATTTTGGAGACTCGCTTGTTCTGCCAAAGCGATTGTGCCAGAGCACGGCGTTCTGCTACTCAACGCTCACTGCCTTCAGAATTCGAAAATAGGGAAGTGTGAGTGTCTTAACACTAGGTCCCTTCGGCCCACAATGGTTAATGATAGAATAATTTAAAAAATGAGTAATAAAAAATCCTTCTTATATAGAAAAACCGCAGCCCAAATAAGAAGATTACGTGAATCAATACAAGCGAAAGCGTTCCGTATGGACAACCCTCCCGCGTTCTACGAGAGACGGAGAACGGCCCCTAAGGTAGCACCGCCGCAGAAAATAACGGAGGAGGAACGACTAGATCAGGAAAACCAGGTTATTATGTTATTTGTTTATTTATTTTATTTTTTTACTATACGAAGCGTTTATCAGCGTGAAACTGATATTTATAAAATAGAGGTATATTTTTTCTGCTAGCTGCAAGCTGTGTATCCCGCATGTAGCAGGGTAGGCTAAGGGAGTCTATTGTTAAGACACTCTGACTTGTGAGTGATATTATGGTTCATATTATATTTTTTCATAAATAATATTGTAATAAAATATGTATATAGAATACCTATAATAAAAATGGTTTATAATATTTATCTCCAGGCGTGGTTAGAGGAGCTCGACGGTGAGAGTGAAGGTCGTCGATGCGGCGGCTGCGGTCGCACGTTCGAGCGCCGCGCCGCGCTCGTGGCGCACTCGCACACGTGCGCGCGCCGGCACCGCCGACGTATCGGGATTCAAATACGGAAGGACTATCATAAGGAGCAGAGTAACCCGTATTTGAGTGCCAGTCGGGTCTATGGTAAGCTTTTTTTTTATAAATTTGTCTAAGGTCGTGAATTTGAGTTCGGTAAATTTGTGGTGAGTTTTTTTATTTAGAAGACTGTTGATGGACGTTTGTGTTTAGTTGATATGTTTAGTTGGCATGTTGGTTTGATTTTTTTAGAGCTCCGTACCTTTTAAGGAAAAAATAAACTTTTATAAGATCACTTTGTTGTTCGTTGTTCAGGTGAAAGGGTTCTGGCTAAGCTAAGCTTGAATATCAGAAAATACTCGAGACTTTCCATTTTTGTACAGAACCCTCGGTGGGCTAATCCGACTCCCGCTTGTCGGGTTTTTTATTAACTTCATGCTATCCCGCACAATTTGGTAAATGTAATTAATACCTTTAATTTTTTTACAGAACCCAAACCTGTCGTTGAAGAGACACTACCGGAGAGTAAAACATTTGAGAAAGAACCTATTACAAAAGAAATTAATGAAGAAACAACACATGTTGACGAAGAAATGCCTATTGTTGAAGGGAAGAAAGAAAATAAAGAAGTGACCGAAACCAATGTAGAAAATAAACCATTTCTATTCGACAGTATTCTAATGAATAACTTACCATTCGCCCAACAAGCTGAAAAAAGCAATTTGACAGCTTTCAAACAAAAAATGTTACCAGACATTGAAAGAGAACAGTTAATGTGCAAAAAGTGCAATACAAAACATAACGAACTAACCGATCTATTAAATCACATGGCAGCCCATTACAAATGGATACGTTACGCTTGTAAACTATGCAATTTCAAACATTTCAATTTTGAGAAGCTTCCGGAACATGTTAAAATAGTTCATAAATTGAAAGGCGATAATGATTTCTACCATAGTACAGTTAAAGCTGTGGATGGAGCTGAAGCTATGGAATTGGCTGAAACTATTGAAGAAAGTAATGATATAAGTGAAATTAGTCCCGATTCAAGAAGGCCGAGCAGATGTTCGAGTGATTCTAGTAGATTATCAGATGACAGTTCTTGTAGTAGTACAAGACTGGAGGCAGGCTCGAGGAAACGCAAAGCGAATAAATATAGAAGTAATGCAAAGAAGAAAAGAGATATTTTTATTATAGGTTGGTGTGATTTTCTTTTGTTTGTTAGTGGTGATTTGCTAATTCTATGTTGATTGTTAAGGCAGTCGTGGCACATTGTCTGTCTGTAGTCACGGCGATTGTATATTCGATTCCTAATCCGGGGAATGAATGAGTTTCATTTTTCGCTCTGGTGATAGACAAAACGTGACATTGAGTTCCGCCACTCGATACTTTACACGGAAATTGAGTGAAAGTGGAGAACAGAGATATAGGACTATATACGATATACACCATGACGCTAAATAAATTATAAATGTAAATATTATAATGTGTTGATATTTCTTTTACAGAAGAGACTGAGGGCCAGAAAGATGACGAAACCCAAAAAGAAAAAGATGCAATACTCTCAGAAAATGATACATCGTCAAATTCTAAAGTGTTTGAAGAAAACTCATCTGATTTGGATGAAGTCGACGAAAGGATATTAAAACGTCAAACTATCGAAATAAGCACAGTCGCCTCACGGCGTCCCGTTCGTAAGAAAACTAAACCTAAAAATGAAGATTTCGAATATGATCTATCTAATTTGTTGAAATTGGAAGCGCAAGGTTATCGAGATTCTCAAATTGTGACGACTAAACCTGCGCAAACTAAGAAAAAAACTCAATTGGACCTTCAACAAAATTATGAAGCTTTTAATAAAGACTGTTGTGGAGCACTCATTACACTATCGTGGAAGTCTGCAGGGAAAGCGCAAAGTCATATGAAAACACTAGGTGTGTTCACATCGAAAGAACCGCGGATGTCTACAACATTTGTAAGGCCAATGGCACCTAAAGTAAGTAGAATCGACAAGATATCACCCAAGAAAGATGAAAAAGAAACTAAAGACAAAGACACTGTTAGCCCGGTAAAAGTTGTAGAATTGTCCAATTTACCTAGTCCTCAGAAAAATATAAACAAAAACAATAAGAACGATGATTTAGACCAAAAAAGAGACGAAACAAATGAAACACAAGTTTCTAAAGTTAAAGAAGACTCAGCATCTATTAATGACACCAAAAATGAATCGGTTACAAATGAAAGCAATAAAAGCACAGACGAAAGTAAAACTGTGGAAACGGATGAAAAACAGTCGTTAGATATACCCAAACCAAATTTAAATGTACCCATAATTCCTATAAAATTACGACGACAAAGCATGGAAGTTATTAAGAACCCATTGATAAAGAAAAACATAACAGACTTTACAAAGGCCGGCATGAAGACCAAAATATTAGTCATTAAACCGATCAACAGAAATAATGACGGAAAAATCTCCATAAATACGCCGCTTAAATTTCAAACGATAACATTAAAAGATCCCACTAAAGTTACTTCTAACGAGAAAAAGAAGGATCAAGTTGTAGTTGTTCAAGTACCTAAAGTGGAGACTGCTGTAAATAAACCATTAATTAATAATAGTATAAATACTAACACTGAAAATGATAGTGTTACAAGTGATAAAGACGCAAGTGCTAATGATATTGATTTAAGTGAAGTGAAAGAAATTATACCTGAAAGTGACAACTCTGGCGAACAAGTATGTGATTCTAAATTGACTAATACAATAAATGAAATACCTAGTGTATCCCAAAACACTGTAAACCTAGAAGGTTGCTAATTAGCAGTATATATTTGTGTTTAAAACATACCTGGATACATGTACAGTTATTATTTTTAAGTTTAGTTAGAAAATAAATAAATGCTGCCATGCCTTATACTTTATTTCTGTCCACTTCATAAAATTTTGATTATAATTTTTCCTTTGCGGTATTTTGTACAAAATAGGATGAACTGATGAATGATGAATGTAGGATGTACAAAAATAAATATAAGTACCTCCGTCTGCTCCTTTTCCTCACAGTGACAACTGTTTTTATTTGATAGTAATACATATATATATTACTTTTTAGAAAATATAACATTTTGAATGTACCAAGAGTAGAACCTGCACCTCTTGAAAACTGTCCAACACTGACCACTTACATTGGGCCCCATTTTATTAAATATTTTTACATTTTTGAAGTGTAATTCCATGCTTAGAAAAGAAAAATCAAATTTCTAAAAATAGTATGTATGTTCATTTTGGAAAAATGTTTTTCTTTTATAGTGGTTAATCAGCGACACATTATTCTCACCTCAATGTTGTTTCTATAGCTTTAGAGTAGTGTTTTTTATACCTTTATATATAATATACCTATTTAAAAAATAATAAAATAGGGAGTATGGATATCAAATAATTATGCTGAAAATTCAATAATCTATGCAACAGTTAAACATCATTTTAAAGTTTGCTAATAAAAATCTCAAGTTTTTATTTTAACTTTATGCTATATTCCACATTTAGACATACAGAGTAGGCACAGGCAGGCTAGTGATAAAACAATGCAGTTGCTCCCTACCCAATATCTGAGTATCTGAGACATTGTGCCTGGGTGGCTGAAGTTAATATCCTGCTATGTTGTTACTAGATCGAAGAAATGAATATAATTCATCCCCCCGAAATAAGAATTAAGCAAACCACAATCGTCACATTTACAGCCAATTCTCCATGACAACCTCAGTTTAATTTTAAAAAAGGTAAAATACAAAAAATGATAACCTACTTAATGTTATTTTCTTAATTTAAATTTTCTATTCTGACACAATTGACATTTGAAATGCATCTTTATGTCATTATTTTTGGTTTTGTTGTTAAATATTAAATATTTTTATAAAATATGAATCTTGAATAAAAATATTAATTAAACATTCAGTAACATCAGATTCTTTGCAATATTTACAGTTACATAACATAGTTTGTCCCGGAAATAAACATAGTCTTATTTGGGTAAATTAAACTTTTAATTTAGGTATAACTAGATTTATTGACATAAGGTTACATTTGATTCAAGATAATAATTATGTACTCTTAGCCAAAGTTTCAGCTTTAGCGATAACTTCTTCAATAGGTCCAACCATATAGAAGGCAACTTCAGGTAAATGATCATACTCTCCTTGTAAGATTTTAGAGAATCCCTTGATAGTCTCCTCAAGAGGCACAAGTTTTCCAGCATGACCAGTGAACACCTCAGCTACCTGGAAGGGTTGTGAAAGGAACCTTTGGATCTTACGTGCACGTGCTACTGTCAGTTTGTCTTCCTCAGACAATTCATCCATACCCAAGATTGCAATGATATCCTGAAGGGACTTGTAGTCCTGGAGGATCTTCTGAACTCCACGGGCAACATTGTAGTGCTCAGCTCCAATGATGTTGGGGTCCATGATACGGGAGGTGGAGTCAAGGGGGTCCACAGCAGGGTAGATACCCAATTCAGCAATAGCACGAGACAACACAGTGGTGGCGTCCAAGTGAGCAAAGGTGGTGGCTGGGGCGGGATCTGTCAAGTCATCAGCTGGCACATAGATGGCCTGCACAGAGGTGATGGAACCCTTCTTTGTGGTGGTGATACGCTCCTGCATAGTACCCATGTCAGTGGCCAGAGTGGGTTGGTAACCTACAGCGGAGGGAATACGACCCAGCAGAGCAGACACTTCAGAACCAGCCTGAGTGAAACGGAAGATGTTGTCAATGAAGAGTAGCACGTCTTGTCCTTCCTGGTCTCGGAAGTACTCGGCTACGGTCAGCCCAGTAAGAGCGACACGGGCGCGCGCGCCAGGGGGCTCGTTCATCTGACCATACACAAGTGCCACCTTGGAAGTCTTGTCCTTGAGCGAGATGACACCAGACTCAATCATCTCATGATACAAGTCATTGCCCTCACGGGTGCGCTCTCCCACACCAGCGAACACGGAGTAACCACCGTGCGCCTTGGCGACGTTGTTGATCAGCTCCATGATAAGTACGGTCTTGCCGACACCGGCGCCGCCGAAGAGACCGATCTTGCCTCCCTTAGCGTAGGGCGCGAGCAGATCCACCACCTTGATACCAGTCACAAGGATCTCCTGCTGTACGGACATGTCCACAAACTCAGGTGCCTCGGCGTGGATGGCGGCGGTCTTGTCGGTGGGGATGGGACCGCGCTCGTCGATGGGCTCACCGATCACGTTGATGATACGGCCGAGCGTCTCTGCGCCCACAGGAATGCGGATGGGCGAGCCGCAGTCGTGCACAGGCTGTCCGCGCACGAGACCTTCAGTACCGTCCATAGCGATGGTGCGAACGGTATTCTCTCCCAAGTGCTGGGCCACCTCCAAGACGAGCCTGGGGGACCGGTTTTGGACTTCGAGGGCATTTAGAATGGGAGGGAGACTATCCTCAAACTGTACGTCTACGACGGCACCGATAACTGCAACCACCTTACCTTGGCCTTTTCCTGCGGCGGCTTTAGCAGCATAGTCTCTTTTTTGTCCAGAAACTGCTACAACTTTGCTGCATTCTGCTAAAGCTTTTTCGGCAACTGATTTTGCGGCTAGAAAGCCGCCGCCGACCCTACTTACAACCCCAAACATTTTTAATATGATACAACAGGGCAAAGTAGAAGAATGGGTGGCTGCAAAGTATAAATTATGTAACCTATAAAATTATCGGTCTTTCTTAGGTCGATCAGTCAACGACGTGAAGATACACCACAGATAACAATTTATAGCAAAAATCAATACTTTCAACTTTTCTAAGTTCAAACTATAGTTTCCTTTTAGCGGATAAATTAATTACTATGATTTTTAAACAATAATAGATACTACAACCATTAAAGACGTCATCATACATTAAGTACAAAAAATCGTTCGGACTCAAAGGCTATTTATTATAGAATTAATTTTCATTCATCTGACATTAATACAATAATACAGGTTTGGGGATATAATTGTGGAGTAGAGAAATCCTTATTTTTAAGTCCTTATAACTTCAAGAAATATTATCTTGATGAGCAAGATTTATACTTCGCTATTCTGGCTTGCTTGGTCTATATGGCTTGGTATTCACCAAGCCAAGTTAGCTATTCATTCAGTTAGCCATTTCTCAATAAATTTTACTAAAAATTAAAATTCATTTCGGCATCACATTCACCATTTTAAATCTTGTAACTTGAATAGTACCTACTACCTATGATGATTTAAAATAAAATGATTGATGAGATTGAGATTATTACCAATCTACTAGTTGTAAATAATTGTATCGTTTTAGATTGATTGTATGAAATTCTTAATTAGAGTATTGCGTGTTGAGTGGCGTTGAGTTCCGCCATTTAAATTCGGCGGAAAGTGGGGAACGGAATGTCTTAATACTAGGTTCCCTCTGCCTACCCCGCTGTATGTGAGCTAATAATATTATAGAAATATTTTGGATTGTATAAAAATAGGATAAACAATTTACCTCGTAAGAGTTCTAAATAAATTATTGGTGATAAATAATTTATTATAAATATATAAATCTATACTTATAATATAATAAAGTGGAAGAGTTTGTTTGTTTGTTTGTTTGAACGCTAAGATCTCTGGATCTACTGGTCCGATTTAGTTTGTTTTTGTTTTGTATGAAAGCTGCATTCTTCAGAAGTGCTATAGGCTATATAACATTACATTACACATATATACTAATATATTTTAAAGTACTTTCTAATTTGACATGCAATTTATTCTGCCATGTTAATAACAACTACTGCGACATTCATCCTTATGAAAATAAATATTATAGTCACTTTTAGCATTTTATCTAGATTGAAATTATAGTTTTCTGTATAATATACTAATAAATAATTAAGGAGATGTCACTGATTCGAAATGACCTAGCCTTCGGGCGGCATAGTATGAGTATGACCGACGCGAAAATATTCTTATAGTTCAAGCAGGCGTAACCGCGTCCGGGTCCCAAGTGTACTTATAAAAATAAGTACATTTATTATCACCAATAATTCTCTTTCTCTTCTTAAATATTTTAAAATGAATTATTCTTATATACAAAGAATAGCCTAAGATCCCAGGACCTCCAGACCTACGTCATTTTCTAGCAAAGCTGAAATTTTGACGCTATACTAGCGGGCTTAAATTTTACATGTATTATTTACGATATTAATACCAGAAGGAGTTAATTCTGCAATTATAAGTGTAATTCATTTTTTTTTAGTTATGTTGTTAATAACAAGTAACAACGAACAGACAGATACGTCGCAAGCCGAACAGTTAGGCCTATCTTGCCTGTGTATCGCGTGTTTCGCGCTTCCATTTGCAAGTGAAGTTCATATATTTTTATCTGTATACTGACAGTCAAGTCAATGTCAAAGTTTTTATTGTAAATTTTGACGTTTTGATTTTGCATACAACTATGTATTTTTCTAATTTTAGCATGAAGATGAAATGATTATTAAAAAATAAATATAAATGAAACACTATTTAAAATTTTACAACTGCTATCTGCACTTGTTAATTTTTTAATACAAAATGCAAGTCAATTAAAATTACATATGTAAAGGTTATTAAGTTTATTTGATACACAATAAAGGCGCAAAATGAATAGAGCTAGAATTTTATCACGAGTAAGTTAATTATTCAGTTAGTTCTTCTTTTTAAATTGAAATGTAGCTCTTTGTAAGTTATACACGTTTTAGGTTCTTTGGCGTCAAGGATTTTCTAACAAAATTGATTATGCAAGACCTTGCGTTACGAGTCTTTGCACAAATTCAGTAAATATTAGACGACAAGCCACTGTTGCCGTTAATGATAGCTATGTTAAGAAATTTATGAAAGCTGTAGGATGGATGGACCAAGAGCGCACGGTAACTGATTTTTTTTAAATAACCTAACTTTTTCTGTTTATTATCCCTCAAATGTCTTTACTTCAATTTTTTCGAATTTCAGTATAATACGAATAATATATATATTTTTAAATTAATATTTCTATATTCAAACATCAATCTTCAAATGAAACAGAAAAAAAATACTATCCTACATACAGGGGAACCTACTATCAATACACTGTTCTAAGTGTTTGGTGTAACTTGTAGTTCTCTTTGATCTTGCTAAAGTAAGAAAAATATAAATGTGTGTAAATATAAAAAGTTGAAATAGAAATCATAACTACAGTAGTTATATTTACAAACAGATCCTGCAGAATATTTAATTTAATTAGGAAATAACAAATTTATTTCACTTATTTCAGAGATTAAAACTAACTGGATATTTTTTATATGAGTGTGTGCCAGATAGTGTATCTTATGATGAATGGTTTGAGGACCTGGAGCTTCCAGATACATTTGCCTCCTGGTTTACTATTACTGAGCTCCATGTATGGCTTTTACTTGTAAGATATATGGCAGAAGATGTAACATCTACTGCAAATGAGAAAAAGAAATATGTTAAAGGCGATGGCCATTTTGTAAGGAATTGTATTGTAGAGGCTCTATGGGCAGATGTTGCAAACAGAATTAAGTTTTTAGAGGTATTATTTTGTTTTCTTTTGACTTCATGCTGTTTGTATTATGTGGGGTAGACTGAGAAAACTTAATTTTAAGACACTCCATTTCCTGCTTTGTTAATTCTGTATATTGTATATTAGGAGGAAGAACTTGGTGCTGCAATTTGTCTTACTACAGCAAGAAAAAAATCAGCTCCATGCTGTATCCCGCACACTGCAGGGTAGGCAGTGGGAACCTTGTGTTAAGACACTCCATTCCCCACTTTCTACTGAAACTACACAACAACAAGAAAATAAGAATAATTTGTTTTCCCAGCCCAGTGATGTACTGTGGGCTAAAACAATGTGGGCACTTTAATATATTTTTAAATATATAGTGCCCATGTTATATTTTTAAATATATTATTTCGCATGTACTGTACTTTAGAGAAATTGAATTTTTAGGAATGGAAAAGTAATAATTATGATAAATTGATAGTCTATCACTAAAATGATCAAGTATCTTGATAATTTATTTATGTTTCACTTTATATTGTTGTTAAATATTAAAAATAAATATCATTATATTACAGGGAGCAAATCCAGCGATAGCTAGAAAGCAAGTGACAGAGCTCTCAGAACAATTCCAAGCCGCACTAGTTGCATATGATGAAGGTTTAAATGAAGATAAAATATTAGCAGCTGCGGTGTGGAGGAGGTTTTATTCACTCTCAGATGATGTCAAAGCAGAACATGTAGCGAAAATTGTACATTTTATAAGACATCAGGTATTAATTATGTTATTTTTGATACAATCCCTAATGAAATTCAATGCCTGTGTGTGCTAATTGAAAATGTTTTAATAATGTGGCACACCAGTTAAGCGATTGACTGTAAACACTATGGTAGCAGGTTGGATTTTCACTGGGGATGAATATATTACTTTCTTTTATCACTCTGGTAACAAAATAAAGCACAGCGTTGAGATCCGTCATTCAATATTCATTGTCTCGAAAGTTGAGTGGGGAACAGTGTCTTTATACTAAGTTTTCTTCCATAAAAAAAGACAACATTAATTCTTATTTTTAACATTTTTAAAATTTTATTCCAAACGTAAGGAAGAATAATACTTTTTTAGAAACATAAAAATTTTAATGTTTCAGGATTCGAACACGTACCTCTTGGAAACCATCCAAGCACTCTTACCACTGTATTATTGTATTAATTCTTATTATTTTTGTTTCAGCTGTTTTTGCTAGACAAAATACCTAGTGAAAAGTTAAGATGGAAGCCTGAAATAAATTGGCTTAGTATACTTAAACATTGACTTAAAATGGTTTGTTACTAAGGATATTGTTGATGATGATTATAAATTAAGTAAATTGTTACATTAATATTGTTTTTTTTATTTATAATTTTTTTTTCAACATTTTTTTATTAATTTATTTGAAATATTAGTAAAATGATAATAAACTTATTGAACATTACAACAGAGTTATATTAATATATTATTTGTTTGTTTTTATCTGAGCGTCATATTGTGCTCTGCATATAGCAGAGTGGAGTTAGTGTTATAACACTCTCATGTTCTCGTGTTTAAATATAAGTCCCTCAATTTATTATACAAAATTGGGGAAATGAAAATAATTCCCTAGATTCAAATTCCACAGTATCTACAACCATCACAGTTCAAAGTCAGACACTGACCCACTGTGCCATGATCACTTCTATTTTGAGAATATAATAATGCACATCTTGAATAACTTACATATTTATTGTATTTTGAATATGTACCATTTATTTTTTTTATTTTTATAGCTAAATGTAAATAATATATTAATTTTACATTATTGTAATTGCCTCTTGATGAGAAAAAATCTAATTTTTAAAATGGATATTTACGGTTTTAATAGATCATTTTTAAATATCCCAATTAGCAGCAAATAATTATGTTGTCAAACAGTCTCGTAAACAAAATGTTAACTGATCGACGCAACCCTTTTTCATGAGTTGTTACAAAATATACCAGTATGTTTGGTTGCAAGACTGAAACTGCAAAATTTTAAAAATGTAAATTAATTGGCACTTTTCAATTGAATTAAAACCGTGTATTTTTTATAATAGTTTTAATAAGATCTTAGGATCGAAATGAGACAATTTTAAAAAATGGCTTCTAAGAGCCCATTCCACATTTTAGAACTAATGTAAAAATTTAAATATACAATCGCCTCAACTCCTCACATTTTTCTCTATGCCACAGAACTGTCACAACAGCTTTGCACAGATTATCTATTTTGCATTGACTATCACAAGACCACCACCTACCATCACTCAATTTAGAATAATATGCTGCATATAAATCTAATAAAAACAAATCATCTGTGACCATTTTGTGAACTAAATCGTCCATTGTGGCAGCGGAAAGGTCGTTTATTCTGTAATTACTTCGCATGTTGTATAGTTGGAACCAATGAGGTCGTCTTTCTGGTGTTAAGTTCGCTTCGGTTAGGTTGTAAACGTAGTTGATTATGTTTGATGGTTCCTGTAATAATATATGATATAAAATAAGAAAAAAAAGCATCTTTTTATTTTAGCCGACTGAAAAACTGCTATAATTTTTTTATACTTACAAAATGATCATTAAAAGTAGCAATTTTATAATTAAGGTTGTAGAAACTATAGGCAGTTGCACCGCCGGCACCCCACGCCATGTTGATCGCTGAACCGTCCTCTAAACTATAGAATATCTTGAATTCATCTGAATGTGTGTGTCCATTAAATTCTGCTTTGATTGTCGATGAAAATCTATAAGAATAATGGTTTTTGTTATTGAAAAATATTTTTAAAAGTTGTTTGTCATTTTTCATAGCAAATGATATTACATTTGCAGAAATACAGAATGTATTATATTGTTTACTTTACAATCATGGTATTTACTAACAAGGTAACAAGTAAAAATAGACAGTTTAAAAGCTGTATAACTGGTACAAATTAAGAAAAAAAAATTAACTATTATCATCATTAGTTGAAATTTATTACTTAGAAAATGAGTTTAGATACTAGCTATTAATCAAAAAAGTAGTTTAAGTTATTACGCCTTTTGTGCATAGGTATGCGTATGCCACCAATTGCTGGCATATGTTTGAAAGATACATATTTATAATTAACCTGTTAATAATTCTATTATATTCTCTAGTCCACGCGTATATAAGGTCGTGGACTCCCGGAGGTATGTGCGATAGGATGTGGACGCTCTCACCGGCCAGCTCAGCCTTGAACAGCTCTTGTACTAGCCAATCTAAATGTCTTTTGGAATCCAACGGATCGTAGACTAGCCACCTGAAATATTTTTTAGTTTTATTTCTGTAAATATTTGTAAATTTTATAGAGAATTTTGCGATGAATTACGAGGGATGCTTTTCTTAAGACAACTGAATGTCACGCTTGTAGGTCTTGTCTATATTCACAAAAATGTCTTTGTTATCCTTCAAAAATAAATCACGTAAATTTATTGTTTTTATTGGCATAAATATTAAATTACTAACCAATATTTATTATTGACTTATTTCATTAAAACAACTTACCAATTGAATTTATATGCAATATTACTATTAATGGATATGACTCTCAAACCAGGCCGTATGAGCATAGAAAATCCACCGTGTTCCCGTACTGTAGCCTTCGCTTCCTCAGTTAAATAATACTCCCATTTGTGAGCCAGAGATTCGTATAACCAAGTTGTGTTTAATTTTTCTCCTTTAATCGAACTTGGTGCGAATCTTAAAAAAACAAATGCCAAAATAAAATTTCATATTTATCTAAAAACAAAATGCTTAATTGAAGTCAAGTTTTTAAGACTGCATGTACAGTGCAGTACTCAACGCCGCGCTAGATCTTATCAGAGCGAGAAAATCGAAACTATTCGTTCTCCCAAGTGAGAAACGAACCCACAACGCCTCCTCACGCCCGCCCGTTATTTTCACTTATACATATGGGATTTGTTAATATTATGTACCTACGCAATATCTACTACTTACTATATATAAGCATTTTATCTCATGAACACGAGAAAACTAAAATAAATATTTGTGAATGGAATTCAAACTCACTATCATGAACAGGTGATCAATCATTTGTGTCAATTTACGTCACAAGGAAATAGTTAATTACATTTTTTATCAAATTAGGCACGTTATTCGTGATTCTCGTGGATAGGAATAAAATAAGTAAATATTAAATTAATATAACAACAAATAATGTAAGTAGTGAGTAGGTACTTTTTACGTTCTTTCATGTTACGTATGGACATTGGCGTAGAAAAAGGAGTGAGGGGAGAATTCCCACTCCAGAATTGTTTGGTGCACTTTTACACGAACATATATGTCTGTTCAAAGTCTGAACATTAAAAATCTTACTGATTGGTCGGTTGAGATTCATGATTTCCAATGGACGGCAGTATCACAATATTGTCGCCGAATTCTTTCCTCATTTTGTCGATGACGTACAAATTAATTTCGTTGATCATCTCGTACGTTGTTTCCCACACGTGATGGTCGATACTATCTCCCATATAGTATACAACGTCTATATTCTGTAATTTAAAAATGTATTTTTAGTATTGAATTACTAGGAAGTTGTCAATTGTAAATTTCTTTGTATTTAATTTTCAACCCTGCTAAGCTACTTCCATTTATTTAGTTGTCATTGAAAATTCCCGCAAGTATGTTAAGAGAGCCTAATGTTTTTCACTAACGCTTTGTTTTTCACTGTTCAGTATTGGTACTTAATGATGCACGAAGATTTTTAAAATTATTTTTAACCATCAATTGAAATTCATTGCGTGTTTCGCCACTAAACACGCAATGCATCCAGAATTCGAACTCAGTGCCATTATTGCCTTGACACCATGTCGAAGAAATGGACATATTCCATTTCCTTTAGTAGGTATCAAACCATATCAAACAACCTTGCCCCTGCGCTACGATGGACGGA
Organism: Heliconius numata; assembly: GCA_016802625.1. NCBI lineage: Eukaryota > Metazoa > Arthropoda > Insecta > Lepidoptera > Nymphalidae > Heliconius > Heliconius numata. Next base: position 2,251,187 of record JAEBDU010013326.1, read on the forward strand.
CAGACCTCAGTATTCGCAATTAGATGAAAATACATTAGTACAAATTTTAATAAAAATCTAATTAAAAGAGATAAACAAAGATTTAAATATTACAGCGAAACTAATAACTTACCTTATGCTCAGACGCAACTCTTTCAATAACATCGTCGTATGCCCATATAGGCGTGTCACAGTTCCTGTAGTCACCCCAATGGCCAGCCCCGTCAGATATCGACTGGCTTTCTTGTATTGAATTTGTTATATTTTTATCCTCACTCTCCTCATCTAAGCTATCTCCAAAGAAAACATTTGTAAATTCCATATAATTTATATTATTATTACGCGGTGACTGTCCAGGTCGGCAACATGTTGGCTCGCTGCAGTCGGCAACACCGTTTGGTTCATAATATGGATCGATGTGGGCGTCGGTGATCAAAGCTACTGTGAGTGGCTTCTCGTTTTCGATTATCTATAACAATTGTATTTTGGTGTTTATTTGATAGTAAAATATTTTTTTATGACTTTTGCTCTCTATATTTGATTTTTCTTAAAGTGTGTTTAAAGAAAAATTTATGCTTATTTTAATCGTTACTTGCAAAGTGACAGAACTTCAACTTTAATTTAGCTGATTTATGTATTTGAAGCCACAACATGTATATTTGTAAATATACAAACATTGACGTGAGATGCTTTGTGTTCTATTATTTTTTTAGCTTCACGCTTAAACAGGGAAAGCAGAAGGAACTCAGCATAAATACACTCTATTCCCCAATTTTCGTAAAATTTTAAAAACATTCGAGTGGAACTCAACGCCGCGCTTTGTCTTATTACTAAAAAATAATTCATTCCCCCAAATGGGAACCGAACCCACTATCGTTCACGGCGGCTCATTAGTTTTCCATGCATCAATGGTCTTACAATGGTCTTTCATCTTTTGCAGCAAAATATTAATAAGTATTCTAACTTACCTGAGGTTGTACGTTAGCTCGCTCAGGTAGATCCACTGTCCATTCAAATCTAGGGTCTTCATTTACGCAAATGTTGGGATCCACAGCGTTTTGCAACACTAAAGCACAAAATGTCCTAGGTTCTGCTTCGGGGGTTGTTCGTATGATATATGTTAGGATTGGCTATAGAAAAAATAAATGAAGTATAAATACAGTAGCGTCATAGTTATTTAAAAAAACATCATATAAATATCATATGAATGACAATCACATACCTAAACGGTTTCCACGAGGCGCGGATTCATGTCTCCTTACATTCAAATTCAAGATTTTTTTTTTCTTTCTTATTTGTGGAATGACATTAAACAATGTTAAAAATACCATTAGACGACACTCGAGGTGTGATACACAGAGATAGCAGAACCGTGCTACAGTAAGCGCGACTTATTGCGATCCAGAACTTAGGGTAAAGTGGGAATCAAAAGTGTCTTAATGAGAAAGAATTACCTTAATGGTATGAATAGGAAGCTGGTCTTCCTCTGCATACATTATTAGTTGCACAACTAAAAAAAAAAGTAAACATACCAAATTCAATGGCACGACGCCTTTGCACGTCGCGGGGCTTGCAATTGAGAGAACTGTACAGAGATTCACCACTGCGCTGTTCAGCATATCATCTGACTGACCCCCGTGGACGAGATCAAATAACGCAGCGAATGCACTACGGCAAAGTAGACAATTGATGCTCTGGAAATATTGTTTTAATTTTATATTTTAAAGTATTTTAAATTATTTTGGCCAGTCGTGGCGCAAGGCACAAAATGTGACTGTAAACACGACTGGCTGTGGGTTCGATCCTCACTTGAAGAAATGAAATATTTATTTAAATGCAGATACATTTTCATCGCGACGTTGAATTCCGCCACTTAGCACGCAATGCCTCCATCATTCGGCGTTTCCTCTTACAACCCTGAATATATAAAAGCTATTTTGTAATTAAGAGATATGTAAATATATAATTATAGGTACAGATGCAAGTAGGTATATGTCTATCGATAACTATAGGTATACCTACTTGATACAGTTATCTATTGATATAGGTACGATGGCACTCATCAAAAGATACTTAAGATACTTGAAAACTACTTGTTAAGTACCAAGTAAATATTTATACTTTAAATAAGATCCCTTATTACAACAATTGAGATGTAAATAAACAACAGACGTCAGTGAACTTCAAAGAATTTTCCAAAAATTTTTTTTTTCTCAGGATAAATTTCTCCAAAAAAAAGTTTTTCTCAAAATGGTGCAAATCATTAAATTTGCTATTCAGCTTTAACTGTTTACACAGGGCACGATGGAATCAAATAAAATTAATAAAATCTTACATGTTACTTCAAGGATCTTTAACGTAAATATTTATTACACTATCTTACCTAAGTAGGTACCTATCTTTACCATGCAAGTACCACACGTCTCAGGCACCACAGTCAAGAAATGAAAATTTTAAATATCCATTTTCTATAAGTGGGAATTGAAATTTGAACCGACAACCTATCGCGTTTACAGTCAAACGCTTGTGCCCCTGCCACGAGTCCACGATTGGTCACTCTCAACAGTCTATTCTCTTAGGTACTTATAGTGGAAAATATTGGGGAAGAGATGTGATTCCAAATACGTTAAAAGCCATCTGACTTTCTTGTAAAGTAAACGAAATTGCTTACAGTGCGGTCAACAAGTCGTGGCCGCCTTGAAGTTATATTTTCTGCACTTTTGCGCATTGGCCACTTGTTAAAAAAATTATCAAATTTAGAAAATCCTAAAATCAATTTTTCGCAGCCACTAACTTCAGGGCAGCCACGACTTGTTGGCCGTACTATAGATAGACTTTAATAGGAATGTCTTACTTAAATTTAATTCCTAAGTAGAAATAAGTCTAACATAAGGCATTTAATTTTATTTTTTAACTTAAATGAAACAAATTTGACAATTAAAAAAATATTCTTCTAATAAGAAAAAAGTAACTTACTCCTCGACTATTTTTGTCTTGTCGCTGGAATGCTGACTTTGGATTATAGATTTCAAATACCTCTTTGAGTGCCTTCAAATCATTTTCTGATAATTCGTTCTTACCAGCTCTATAGAATAGCTTTTGGAGTTCATCTACAATGTAATCGAATAAATTAAATATATAGCTAAATATCGTTTTTTTTTAAAATGTGAAACATCGATCATATCAGTTATAGGATTCTAATGTTAAGCAATTATTAGAGATAATTTTTTTAGTACAAATTTTCCTCATTTGGCCTATTAAATTAAAAGCATTTAGAAAACAAAATCAATTACTTATTTAATTTAAAATTAAATAATAAAACCAATTAAATATATTACGAAACTCATTTTATTTAACGCTATTTAAACAACGTGCAATAAATTTATGTTTTCATTAAATACTTGGACTATCTTACCTTCTGAAACAAACTGAGATGCAACGCTAGAACCCAATATCAAAAATATAACAAACGCTTTCATTTTAACAATATCAACGTTTTAATGATTGATAACGGATTCACAGTCTTTATATAAACGAAGGCACACGTGCGTTCACATTTAGAAAAATTCTTATTCTTATCACTTCTATATCACGCGACGAATAGCTATAGCCACATTCGTATATTGTTTAGATTGTTCAATTTATCTATAAAACACGATCGACTGATCGATCATGCTATCTTAAATATACAAATAGTAATGAAATATATAAAATATAACTCTAATAAAGAAATTTATATTTTAAATTCTTATAATATATACAGGCGACACGTTCGTGTAACGTAATGAAAAAGATACGGTCTTTATGGTTCCTCGATCTGTAGTTGTAATCATGTGGTTTAGATAATTGCCTCGCCGATGAGAAGAATTTTTATCTTTAAAAATATATATTTAGGTATTGGTAAGTGGTATTATAATTTATTTTGAATTTGTTAATAAAGATATATTTTAGTATGAGTACATATACATAGGTTTTGTGTAACTTGCAACAATTAATAATAAGGTAATTAATTAGCAAAAATATTTCCAAGATTCCAAGAGAAAAAAAAAGAATTATTCGTTATTGATATTAAAACACCATTTGTAGTGAAAACATAAAAATGATACTGATACTGAATATATAAAAACAATATATTCTTAATTGCATAAATGTTTATGTAAACTTATCAAACAATTATATCTGAGTTGTAATTTGATCATTTACGATTTAGCTATCCATTTTTACAAATTACATCTACGGGTTTTTATAATGTTTTCATAAGTTGACATAATTCATTCATTAATTGTGCTATATTAATAAATAACCCAAAAAACAATTATCCTGAAACGTAAATCTAACTACTATCAACAACATAGAACAGATTATAAGACATTATAAATAAAAATAAACACATACATTATTAGTATATAAATATAGTTTATTATAATACAAAAACATGTATTTTACACTTCCGTCATATCAACGTCTTCTATGACCAAGTCGTCCAACATTTCAGCCAAAGTGATTCTTGGTAGAGACGGGTCAATTTCATCGGTATCAACAGGAATTTTATTTTCATCTTTGAAAATATTTATGTTTTGCCTGAGAGCGGGATCCTCTTCCAGATCGTCCAGGAACTCGTTGTAATCACTGAAAGATATATTTTAATTTAAGTAAAAGAGAAGAAGTAAAGTTATGTATGTAATAATTTAATTATTTTTTTTTTTTAGATTCACGCTGTATTTCTACAAAGAGCAGGCAAGGCAGAGGGAATTGAACCCACAACCTGTCACATTTACAGTCACACGCTTGTGCCCCTGCACAATGATTGACCTCGTATAGGTAATAATTTATAAATTATAGTTTCTTCCCAAAACCACCCACTGGCCCAAGAACAAAGCGCTTGGAACACTAAAGTAAAATTAAATAAATATATGTAAACAATACGATAACAGTACAAAAAAATGTACTGTTATCATTAGCGTATTCAATGTGACATCACAAAAACCACGTTAATTAGATATTGCCTGATTAAAAATGTAATTGGACAGATTAAATTCATTTATTATTATCCAATTAATACGAGCAAAATCAAATCTCGTAAATCAAAATGGCTAAATGTAACTAGCACCAACGTGTAAATGGTTCCGTACTTATATTGTGAACTACGTTATTATCAATTTCTGTCTCCATGAGTACCTACGTCCTAAAAAGTACCACTGTGCAAAATTTGAGACTCCTAGCATTTATAGTAACGAAGTTTCATACAAATTTTCCACCCCAAAAACAACCCCTTAGGAGTCGAATATTGCAAATTCCCGTCTTAGCGAGCACCTACGTCCTATAAGTAACTCCTATGCAAAATTTGAGATTCCTAGCACATGTAGTTTCTGAGATTTCGTGATGAGTGAGTCACCTTTCGATTTTATATATATAGAAAATTAATAAAATAAACAGTTTAAAAAAATATGCAGTACTTAATAACAGTGGCCTCTTATTAAGTACTGCATATTTTTTGACGCTGGGGCACAAAGGGGCTTCCATCGTGGGTTCTATCCCCACTCAAGAAAATGAAATATGTATTTAAATTTATATTTTCATTTCATCGCTCTTCGAGGCAAATGCGCGGCGTGGAGTTCCGTCACTCAAGGTGAAGATGTTTATTTATATATGAGATTAACTAAGCATATATGTACATATGTACATGTGAAGAAATTTGGTTTATTTGGTTTTTATGTTTTATATGCACGAGTTAATAGAAAAGCCAACAAATATACCGATATTAAATATTTCAGTCGTTTTTTATATACGGAACTCTAAATATGTATATCATACAAAATTAAAGCGTAAAAACCAATTAATGTATTAGCGTATATAAAATTAGATTACGTATATAATACGAGATTGTGAAAGAACAAACTATAGGATAATTTATATAGAAAAAATATGATGGGACATTTTATAGTGTGTATGATAACTATTATCATGTTATCAATGTATGATCGAAATTAATATTTTTAAACGGAATGTTGGAATTAATATTTTTAAAGGTTTTGGTTCCGTCTGCCTACCTTGGTTTATACGAGATATGAGATTTATACGTGTAAAGCTAATAAAATATGCATCAAGAAAATTCGTTATGTTTGTAACTCTGCAAGTCTTCATAGCTGTCTCACAAACAAAAATAACTCTCGTTTTATACTTTTACTTTTTTGATGTTTAAACAAAAAAAAGAAAGAAAAGAGAGAAGAAAACACTCACTCATCAGTTGTAGATCCGCCATGCTCGTGCATATGGCGCAACTTCCACGCCCGCGCGCGTCTCCGTGCCGCCTTCTCGCCGTAGAACTTCTTTACTAGGTACACGTCCGGGACGCTGTCGCGGTCTAACTTATCTAAGTTGACGTCGTTCACGTTGGACTCGCCGAGGTTATAGCTAAAATTGTAGAACAAATTAATCTAATTGTTCGTTTCACGCTGTATCCCGCACACAACAGAGTAGGCAGAGGGAACCTAGTGTTAAGACACTCCGTTCCCCACTTTCCACCGAATTCTGGAGGCATTGCGTGTTTAGTGGACCTTTGTCTCGACACCAGAGCGAAGAAATGGAAATATACATTTTAAATAAATATTTCATTACTTCGAGGGGGGATCGATGACACGATCAGTCGCGTTTACACTCATACTTTGTGCACACACACACTTCACAATATAAAAAATTATAAGTTATATATTAACATACCCTAAAACAGTGTCTCCAGGCTTCAATAAATGACCCAAATGTGTTTTAGTGTGAGTTGGACTAACATCTAGACCAAGCTCGCTGGCTTTGACCACCCATACATCGGCTAACACATGCTTGTTGGACACCATACCTTGGCCGGGGAAGGTTTTCTTTTCCTTTAATTAAAAAATCTAATTAACTTGAGAAATAAACTGTGCATATAATTTACAATAATATCGTATAGTTATAATTTTATCAATTCAGTCAATATATTTAACAAAATTATGTTTTAAATAAAAAAGGCCTCAAACAGAACAACAATAAAAAATGGCTCAATTTTAATAAGAAGTAATTATTATTACAAGGCAAACAAAAAAAACTATAATATTTTAAAATTATGTAAATAATAGTAATAACAAAATAAACCAGACGACGAGGCCGGTCGCGGCATAGGTGCGCAAATTGCGTATACGATTCCCACTCGAGGAAATATTTAATATTTTTATTTCCTCTAAAAAACAAAAATAAAATAAAGAAAATTTGTTAAGTTATATAATTTATACTAATATAATTACGGGCTCAAGAGCCAAACCAAGTCAGACTTTCATTATGTTATAAAACCTGAAAGAAGCAGGCAGTAGATAGCACCGGTAAGTACTATCAGGGAATATGAAATTTGGATGGTGGTTACTTTTACTGTTAATAGATAAATAAGTTGAATAAAATAATACCTAGCTTTTGTTAAAGCTCGATTTTTCAATATATTCTTGGGTTATTAGAAATTACGCTATCCATTGTCAGACACATCGCACGGTTTTAACTACTTGTCAGATACCACTAAACCCTAAAAAATTACAAGCGCCTACGAATTTAATCCCGAGTGAACTCTGCGTCTACATATCCCATTCCTTTGCCGGTAAAATCGAGAACGACACATTATTGACATTTAACTGGGCTTTCTTTTCATATTTATGTTTTTTAATGGTATACATTATTATTATATAATATACATACATGTTCCTTTAATATATCAATATCCATAACAATATATTCAACCAGCTGCTTTGGATTGCATATAGCGTTGAAAGGATTACGCCAGTACTGTGTTGAGGATAGATCGCATACTGTAAGAAAGTATATATTAAATTAAGTATATGATATTTAAGTCTTATGTTAATATTTTTTTTACCTTCCCGCGTTTTTATGTGGGATATACCACATATAGAAGTAGCCAGAGTAACATACACTTCATTTTTCATGTATCTACCCACCCATATAGCGTGAAGCAAAAAATAGAAACAATATACACACCTTGTCCAGTATAAGCGTCCATCAAATGCATAGTACTAGTCACTCTTTGAACCAAACATATAGGAGATATAGATCCTAAGCTCTGAGTTAATTTCTTCGGCAAACAAACTATACTGTCTTTGGACAAAGGCACTATTTCCACACTAAATGTGAATTTGTAATTATAGACGTTGCTGTGTATGTCGTGGGATATCAATTTTTTTGAATGTTGACACTTTATAGGGAGGACTGATTGGATGAAATCGACCATTTTTCGTGCATGGTTCTCCGTTGCATAGAAGAAGTCTAGACCGTCTGGAAATAAATTTGTGAGAAATTTTTAAAAATAAAAAAAAACATAAGGGGCTTCTATGCTTTGCTACTCTGCTGTGCAAAAAAATTACACTGCTATTAAATAAGCTATTTACATTTTTTTCTTATAGTAACAATATTATTTAATGTGTTTAAAGTGATAGAAAAATTATGTATAAAACTGTTAAATAAACCTAATAAAAAAGGTATTTTTATTAGGTTTATTCAACAGTTTTATTTATAAGTTTTATCAATTATTCCTGAGATTAGCGATCTAACTAAAAAGTCTTCATCCTTACAATTTAAATTAATTTTGTGTAAAAAAAATGACATAGATATTCTATATTAACTTAACTAACTTTCTTAATAAAATAATTATAAAACAAATAACAATTGACCACTAACCGTGTTTAGGTTTAATTCCAAGTGTGTTAGCATGTGCCTTATGTTTCAAAATCAACTGTTCCAAATAATAAAATGTCTTTCTGTTATTAGCCCTTTGTCTAACTTGTACCAATGCACGCCAGTAGTCCTGCGCCTCGGAGCGATGGCAGGCGTCACACATCTGATGTTGTATTACATATTCAACTATGAATGTCTGCTGGAGTACTGCCCCTCCCATTACTTCACCTTGTACTGTTAGTTTCACCTGAAAATTTTTACACATATTATCCCTACTAATATTTCAAATGTGAGTTCTTGTATGTTCTGCTTTAAAGCAATATACACATAGGCTACAATTTTTTTTGAAGATTTTGTATAATTTGATAATATATAGCAGGGTAAGCCGAGAGAAGTTAGAGTAAAGGTGTTCCATTTTATACTTTTTGTCTGAATTTGCAATTGCAAATCTCAATGTAACACTTTGGCCTTATAGTATGGGGAAATAAGAAGTTAATAATAATTTGATTTGATTTAAAACAATTTGTACAGTCAGGTGCTGAGAATTATCTCAAGGGCATGCATTGTTTTTTAGTATTAACTAAAAAACAATGTATGCAAATTTAGTGTTAAGACACTCTGTTCCCTATGCCAATATTAATAACATTGTACAGAAGGTGTGTTATAGTAGAAAAATTACTTACTTTGATTCTTTTGGAATGTGGTTCAGTCCAAGCAAATCCAGCATCAACAAGCTTTACTCTATTTAGACCTTTAAGTCTCTTCAGACAAACAGCAAGTAATTCTCTTGATTCCAACGCACAGACCAACCATTCATTCGGAGGTTGTAAGTATCTAAAATAAATGTCAAAGTTGTGAAGTATATTACTAATATAGCATAATTCAGGGTATACAGAGTTTATTCCTCCGAGAGGGAACCAATCCACACTCAACAAATGTATTTAAACACAAAAAGTCATAGAAAAATTATATACAGTTTAATTACACAAATAGGCTATGGTAGCTCATGTCTAATGTTATACAAATAATGATTTTTGTCCTAAAAAATTGTTGTAATTCTTGTAAATGTGCAATAAAGACTTTTTATCTTATCTTATAGTTACAGTAAGAATCCAAAATTATATTTTTATATATTCTATTTAATTTTAATTGCTAATGATGATGCAAGACAACATTTTTTTATAAAAAGACAAATTTTTAACCTTTCACATCCCCTACAGAAAAATAAAGTTGCTTGTTTTGGAATGCCATCAGTTATATCCACATGAGCTCTTAAACAAGCAACACACATATTGGAGGGATTTGCTTCAATGGGTACAGCACATTGACAACATAATCTGAAAAAAAAAACAATTAATAGAAGAGCCTTACGTCAATATTGTAATATTGTCATTGTGACAAAAATTTATTTTTGTCTTACTTTGTTATTAGTTTAAAAGGAGTTAAATCGTAATTAATTAATTAATCGTTTTTAATCTCTTTCAGTAGAATTCTAACCTAATTTTTGTAACAATGTAGTAAATAAACTTACACTCGTGTGCTGTTTGGGTGTAAATCACTGTCCGGTGTTATGTATTCCATTTTATGGGTTTTAATATAAAAAAAATACAGAAATTACTGCAACAAATATTTAGTCCAGAAAAAAAAGAGATAAATCAACGTGTTAAACTTAAGCAAATATCAACGAATGACATTTGAGTTTGACAATTCATAAGAATTATATATTACATGACTATTGAGTATTTACTGTTGATAATGAATTGTGTCATACATAGCCTTTAATTTTTAAATCATTTTGTCAATTTAATTATAATTATAAAACTTTCGTGAAAACTTCTGTAATAATTAATTTTGTAACCATTTTTATATTGATTATAAACTTGTAAAATCTATAGATAAAAAAAAAGTATCATCTCTTATTTTATTATTTATTTATGTTTAATTTTTTACTGATAAGTTGACCGAAAAGATTTTTTTAAGATATAAACTGAATATACGCGGTGAAATTCTGCTATTTAAATAATTTTAAATTCAAAATTAAAGCTAACCAACACTATCATCATCATCAACAGCCATCTTTTGCCCACTGTTGGACATAGGCCTTCCCCAATTCTCGCCATCACACTCGATCTTCAGTTAAACCAACACTATAATGATGTTAAAATGTTTGCATTTTTGTATTATATCGCTAAAGAGATTGCTACATGTAATTGCTATTCGCTACACACATCACATATTAATATATACACAATGATATTACTCTTTAAATTACTATAGACTTATATTTAAGAGTTACTTTGAATAAATGCGTTTAGAGTGAGAAGTTTAATTTGTTTAGTTAATTATTAAAATTTATGAGAATGTTAAGATTTTATTTAATATTGGGTGAATTTTCTCTACAGCATATTACCTAAAAATTGATATAATATACATATTTAATCTTCTACTTGTAGTCAAAATATTTTGTATTGAATATATTCAATATTAATTACTGAATACTTGACCACAAACAAAGCTTTATTTTGTGAAACGGAACCTTAGACAAGAAATAAAAAGCATATTTACACTATGGTCACTATTCCTCTTACGTAAACTTCGACAAGCACCGAATTTTTAAAAGAAGAATTTTCTTACACTGTACATTCCCGTAAGCTCATTCAAAAATCGAACATGTTTTCTACCGTTGGTAGAGCTGGTCTTTTGGCCACGAGAGCGGTAGTTAACAATACTTTGGCTGAGAAGACACCTTTGGTTGCCGGAGCTCTTGCGAACAAACGTGATTATGCTGCTAAAGCCGCTGCAAAAGGTCAAGGTAAGGTGGTTGCAGTCATTGGTGCTGTCGTAGACGTACAATTTGAGGATAGTCTCCCTCCCATCCTTAATGCCCTTGAAGTCCAGAACCGGTCCCCCAGGCTCGTCCTGGAGGTGGCCCAGCACTTGGGAGAAAACACCGTTCGAACCATCGCTATGGACGGTACTGAAGGTCTCGTGCGCGGACAGCCCGTGCACGACTGCGGCTCGCCCATCCGCATCCCCGTGGGCGCGGAGACGCTCGGCCGCATCATCAACGTTATCGGTGAGCCCATCGACGAGCGCGGTCCCATCCCCACCGACAAAACCGCCGCCATCCACGCCGAAGCGCCGGAGTTCGTGGACATGTCCGTACAGCAAGAGATCCTCGTGACAGGCATCAAGGTGGTGGACCTGCTCGCGCCCTACGCCAAGGGAGGCAAGATCGGCCTGTTCGGCGGCGCCGGCGTCGGCAAGACCGTACTTATCATGGAACTGATCAACAACGTCGCCAAAGCGCACGGTGGTTACTCAGTGTTCGCTGGTGTGGGAGAGCGCACCCGTGAGGGCAACGACTTGTACCACGAGATGATTGAGTCCGGAGTAATCTCGCTCAAGGACAAGACCTCTAAAGTGGCACTTGTGTACGGTCAGATGAATGAGCCCCCTGGCGCGCGCGCCCGTGTCGCTCTCACTGGGCTGACCGTAGCAGAGTACTTCCGTGACCAGGAAGGACAAGATGTGCTGCTCTTCATTGACAACATTTTCCGTTTCACTCAGGCTGGTTCTGAGGTGTCTGCTCTGCTGGGTCGCATTCCCTCCGCTGTAGGTTACCAACCCACCCTAGCCACTGACATGGGTACTATGCAGGAGCGTATCACCACCACAAAGAAGGGTTCCATCACCTCTGTACAGGCCATCTATGTACCAGCTGATGACTTGACAGATCCCGCCCCAGCCACCACCTTTGCTCACTTGGATGCCACCACTGTGTTGTCTCGTGCTATTGCTGAGTTGGGTATCTACCCCGCTGTGGACCCCCTTGACTCCACCTCCCGTATCATGGACCCCAACATCATCGGGGCTGAGCACTACAATGTTGCCCGTGGAGTTCAGAAGATTCTCCAGGACTACAAGTCCCTTCAGGATATCATTGCCATTTTGGGTATGGATGAATTATCTGAGGAAGATAAGCTGACAGTAGCGCGTGCGCGTAAGATACAAAGGTTCCTCTCACAACCCTTCCAGGTAGCTGAGGTGTTCACCGGCCATGCTGGAAAACTTGTGCCTCTTGAGGAGACAATTAAGGGATTCTCTAAAATCTTACAAGGAGAATATGATCATCTTCCAGAGGTTGCATTCTACATGGTTGGACCAATTGAAGAAGTTATTGCCAAGGCTGACACTTTAGCCAAGAATGCTTAAATTTTTTACATGAATTAATTTTAGTGTTAATAGACATTGAAACAAACTCCAGTAATTTATTGCTAAAAAAATCTATTATATCTTAGCAGCAGGTGTAAGAATTATGTAATAAAAATATACCACAAAGTTAGACAATTTTTTTTTATTCCTTTTCCCAAAAAAATAAAGAATGCATACTGTTATGTAACTTTTTTTACTTAAAAAAACTGATTTGCCAATATGTGGGAGTTTAACAAGGAGAAATTGTTTAAAACAAGTTTTAGAATTATGATAAACTGCTTTCCATCTACTCCATTTTCTCAAAATAGTTTTTTTACATAATATAATGTTACATTAATTAAATAACCAATACTATAAGAGTTAAACTATTTACAGTTTATTGGATAAAATAAATATGCATAGATTTGTCTATTCATTTACTACTACTTATCTACTTTCACAACCTACAATCCCCTGAATTTTTAGACGGTAAATGCAAGAAAAAAAAGATGACTATGAAATATAAAAAACCATATGTTTGTTACTTTCTATATTATTATAATATAATAAAGTATTAACAAGTGTTTGTTTTTTCAAGTAAGAATAAAAAAAGTAAATATAATGATCTAATTGTAGCCATTAACTCAGTAAGTCCGGTAATAATAAAAGATAATTTGTGTTTTACTTAATAGTTTATTTTACAAAGGTCTTATCGTTTTCCTCCAACGCGTGGAGCTGCCTTTTGGCTTACTTTAGCAGCTTTAGCCTTAGGGGGTGCCTTAGCCTTGGGAGGAGCTGCTGTGGCCTTCTTCGCGGCTTTGGTGGACTTCTTTTGCTCCTTAGCCGCTCTGTAAAATATATTATTACTTAAATATTTTTCAATAAAAAAGATCTTAGCTTAACATTAACATATTATTTCAATATAACAAAACATGCCAAGTTAACTTATTATTAGAGACTGTTATTCTATTTCTGGCAAAGTGCAAGCCAATGGTCTCAATACTCAAGTTACTCTACCAAAACAAGATAATTAATGGTGTTTATTCTCCAAAAGAGAATCGAACCAATAAGCAAAACATATATAGTCAAGAGCTGCCTTACTACACCACAATAGCCTCAAAGAGTAGAAGTTGTGACAATCTTAATAACTTAAAAATTAACTAACCATTTTAAGATTAAAGAGACATTATACAAGAATAAGCAGATTCATGTTCTAGTTTTAACATTTATATATATATATATATATATATATATATACTTATATTGTGGTCATATAGCTTTAATTCATTATTTCATGATATGTTGTTTATATAAAACTTAAACTCAAAATTTTAAGTATCTAAAATAAAAAAATATATATGTAATTTTGGTTTATTTCTTGTATACACAATATCCACTTAACCAGGTTAGGCTATCATTTTGATGAAATTAATGTTGAGCAATTATTAAAGTACTTTTTATATTATTTTATTAAATGAATTTACTATTAATTTGTTGTTTTCATTCTAACACATTTAAAGTAGTAATTGTATATAGTAATCTTTTTTTTATTTTTTATGAAAAATAAATTTGTCTAACTATATATAAATGGATTTTGTAGTTATAAAATATAAAAAATGAATTTAAAAAAAATTACAATAATAGTTACTAGCTACGGGAACATTTAATTAAACCATATGCCACAATATCGGTGTTATTATTTAGGTATGGTGAAAAAACAGTGCCTCTCTGTAAAAGCAAAGGTTCAAGGGTTCAATGCTCATTCGGGGTAATATGTTATTTTAATTTCCTCACATGAATAACAAGATAAAGCATGGAGTTGAGTTCTGCCACTCAATACACAATTTATCAAAAATGAACAATGCTATTGCTTGCCCCACTTTCTGTCTAATTAACAGTATGTGGTGTACAGTGCAAAGTAAAAAAATATTGACTAATTATTTATGAACTTACTTGATAGCCTGTTCTCTTTGAGCCTTCCTTACTTCAGGTTTCATATTCCTCTTGGCCATAATGTCACTGAGTGAAGCTCCCACAATAGCACGCTGGAACTTTTGTGTCCTCCTGGTGCGTTTTTTGGCCTGTTCTTCTTCCTGGCCTTTCTTGAACTTGCGTCTAAAAAAATGATTATAATATTAATAAAAACATTAATCATGGCACAAAGCTATTTGTTGTGCGATGTTTGAGTTTACAAATACATGGTTTTACATTAATAAAAATTAACATTAACTATATTACCTGTATAGAACAGTCCATGTAACTTTACGAGGATTTCTCCTCATCAAATGTGCGGCTTCACATTTTGAATTCAGAAATGTGAAAGTCTGAAAATTACAGTATAAATAATTTATTTATTTAAATTTAAACAGCAAAATAATAAACGTAAATTTTATATTTAGAACTTTGGGATAAAGCTAGAATTTAACAGTCCGACATATAACCTATTAGTCAAAACAATCGCAATAAAAGTTCTTTAAAATGTGAAACTTTAGTGTATTTTACTATAATAAAAGTGTTATATCTAATAATTGGGGACATTAATAAATTAATTGTATATTATTTACCTTGCCATCTACCTTAACCATGGTTTTGCCATGGCCGGGGTAAATCTTGTAACCACTGTAGGCACAAAGTCCGATCCTGCAAATAAAACACTCATAATAAAATCAAATCACTACACAGTAATATTTTCATAAATGCACAAAGAAATAATATATGATTTAAAAGATTTTGTTAAATAGAGAATTGGAATATAAACGTACTTCATTTTGACTTCTGTTAGAAAAGAAAGAGAAGTAGTTTTGAAACGAAACAACTATATCGAGTTGTCACTTGTCAAACGTCAACTGTCATTAAAGGTCGATTACTTAGTCGATTTTTTCAATTCAATTTTTATTTTGGTAAATAAAGAACTTAAATGAATGCAATATACATTTTGATTGGTCTTTTATCATATTTTTACAATATACCATTCTATAGTTTTATTAGCTTTACACTGTATTTCGTATTTATATATAGCAAGATAGGCAGATGGAACTTAGTGTAAAGATATATTTTCGGGACATTGCGATTTGCTTCTAAATGGTGGAACGGAACCGACAACCGTCGCTTTTACAGTTAGATGCTCTGCCGCTGTGCTACGATTGCTATTTTTATAGTTAAATAAGAAAAAAAATGAGAAAAATTGTATTTAATAAAATTGTATTTAGTAAAAGTTACAAGGTACACTTTTATTAAAATAGTGTTTTTACAACATATATAGTTATGATTTTGTAACTTCTGTTTTATTAATATAAATCATTTCTTAAAGAAGAATTAATCATAAATTAATTATGTATTATTGTTATTATCGCAGAATTTAAATAATTTCTGCGATAATTGTTTGACATATCGTAATCGATTTTTTTCTATTCATATCGTTATGTATCAATTTATGGAATTAAAGAGCACTGAGCACTAGAAATACAGAGTATACTTACCATTTTCTTGCTTATGGTAAAAAAAAAATAGATTCATAATTAAAATTATTATTTTTCTAAACTGTTAATAAATAGTTATGTAATTTCTCATATAATATAAACATATTTTACTTTATTTTCAATATATTGACGTAATATCTTTAATTTACATTTAAAGTACTGACTACTGTAGTTTTGTAACTTCTCTATGACTTTTGGTTCCTATTTATTTTACAGGGTAAATTAAGTAACAAAAATATGATTTGTCCAGACTTTTTAGAATTTCAGGTTCGTAAATAAAAATAAAACAAAATTACATTAGTTACATTGAACTTTATTTCATTATTATGTCAGTAATTTGTGTTGGGCTTATATATTTGCCGACATAACCTTAAAATATTTTGTACCTGTATTTTAACAATATTTATATTTATTTGCTTTTAGGATGTTTTAAAAAAGATGAGAGTACTTGATGACAAAATAGTTTATGCATTAAATACGTCGTTACCCACAGAATCTTTTAAAAATAAAATAGATGCCTCGTCTGCTTGTCAAGATTTGTATGACCAGATTCAAAAAGGCCACAGTGAAAGAGAAAATGTTATTAAAAATTGTATTGTTTCAACGGCAGAAAGTGTTAAAAAATTAAAGGCTGCTAAAGAAAGTACTCCTGATAATATAGACATATTAAAAGATCTGAAGACAGAACAAAGAAAGGTGCTTGTTGTTAATTCTGTTTCGTATTTTATTTTTGTTTCATTTTACTTAATAATAAATTAAATATTATAATAATATACTTGTTAAATAATAAAGTACATCGCGTATTTTTATATATTTTTATGTATTTTTACAGTTACGATTGTTACAAACAGAACTAAGTGTAGAGGAAGTTATTAAGGAAAAGACTACAAAATTGTTTACGGAAAAATGTAGAAGTTATTATAAGCCAAATGATTTATGAAGACTGATAAATGTGCATTTGAATATGAAGCAATTTCTGTACATAAATATATAAATAGTTAGTTGTGTTCAGTTTTTTCTTGTTTTGTTTTTTTTTTCAAACAATACATTTGTGACAAGTTTTGAAATCACCCTTAATTCTAGTCTTCTGAAGATGACTGGACTGGCTTCGCTAGCCCCATCCACTACCCTAGGTAGTGGGTGGGGCTGCAGGCTTACTTAGTGTTAAAATATTTGAGACATTTTGAATGCCAAACTCAATTTAACACAAATTCTTATTAAAGGAAAAATAATTCATTCCTTCAGGTTGACATTGGACCTACAACCATTTGTCTGGCACTAACCACTGCATCATGGAGGTTTCCAAAAGAATAATTATTATTATATACTCTGACAAATGTTGTTAACTCATTTTATTACTTAAACATTAGTTAAGGTCACGCTACTGCCAACATATACTCTGCTATATGAAGCTAAAGAAAATTTCAATGTTTAATTAATATGTATGCATATGTTTAATGTATATACATTTATACAAATTACTCCTAAGTTCAAAATTTAAAGAGTCTTGATGAGTATTATTATTTATGAAAAAACTCAACTTATTCAATGAGTTTTAGAAGAATTAACAAAAACATCAATTATTTTAATATTACATATTAGAAATCATCTTTGCAATTACACTGCATTCTTCCATAGCAGGGTAGAAGGAAAGAATACCAGGACACTCCATTCTCCACTTTCTGCTCAATTTGAGGAAATGTATGGTGGGATTAATTTTACAAGTGAGTATTAAATGCATAACTATTCATATTTATAAACGGACACTTTCTCATTGGACAATAATGTAGAAAGTTGACTTACATTATTATGTAAACATTTCAGTACAAATCAAATTGTATTGCTTCACTTTGGTTCACTTCATGTTTGTATGGTATTATCAGGAAATTACATAATTTTCATGTTGCAACAGTAACATCAATCTTGTTACTTCATGCATGCTTCAATGAAATAGGGCTTTAAGACTGTGATAAAAAAATTGATGGTTTAATTTATCATAAATCTTATCATAAAAATAATGTTAAGATATTTCTTATCATTTATCCTTTTTAAGAAATCAGTACTAGTTAATATGCCCAAGGAAACAACATGAGGAAAAACTTTTAAATTATTCTTGAATCAATTTAGTAGTAAAACTAAAAATAAAACACTGTTCTAAAGCTTTAAAATAGTGTATTTGATTTTTAGAAGAATAACAAAACATGTAAAGCAAGCTAAACCTAGTCTGTGCTGTGAATCATTTTTAAATATCTTAATCATTTTATGCCTTGCTTGCACTCTCTTCTTTCTTTTTGAAATCTTCTTGATATTTCTTATGCCAATCTAGGTTCATTTGGTGAACAGATTCTCCTCTTTTAACTGCAGCTTTACCAGCAAATATGGCTCCTACACTAGCAAGGGCTGTTAGTATCATTAATATATTGGAAAGTTTAATCCTGGCTTCACTTCGAGATCTCTCTATCAAGTCTGGGCTAAAATAATAAAAATAGTATGCATGGTTTAATAAATACACTATAAAAGCTCTGTCCTGTGGTTTCTCCTCCATGATCAATTAAAAGAGCTAAGTAGTGTTTGACATTGTGGGTACATAGAATAGATTAGCATGATCAATGATGTAATATATCCTATGCCTTGCTTAATTAATGGATTATCCATGAAGAATTTCAGGTTAGTGATCTAATAAACAAATTATTAAGCTTTATAATTTCAGTATAGACAAAATTTAATATTTAAAACTCTAATGTGAAAAATTACAAGGCTTTTATGAATGGTATTTGTTTACAGAAACAATTTTCAATATTTTTTTGGGATTTTTTAGTTTTCCAATAGTCATATCTGTCTCTTAGTCATTCAATCATATTTATCGTCAAATCAGTCTGATTCTTGGAATTTAAAAAAAAAAAAATAAGGAAAATACATACGATACTAATGGAGGAATTTCTGCTTTGCTTTTATACTTTTTAGTCCATACCAGGACAAACTTTTGAAATTCGCTGGGCTTATATCTTGGGGCGATTGAACTATCACTCTGATTAGATCCGCTTGCTGGAGAACTCATATATCTTCTTAGTGGGCGTGTAACCATTCTAAATAACGATAGTTTTTCCATGATTCCACTTTTGTGTCGACTTAATTTGTTGACCTTGAGGATTACTCAATAAAATCTATACGTTTTATATCTAAACCTACACATCCAGGCAGGACAAGTATAACTATATACGTTCAAAATACGTACTGTCTAAAAATAGTACCTATGTCATTGTCAAGATGACATTAAGCTTTGTTTACACTTATATCAATTTAAAGGACCAATATTACTAGAGGCACAAGTTAAGGCATGTAAGGCATTAATAAAAGGTTTAAATTATATTTATTACCTTAAAACGTTTATTGTAATAAAATACTATTTAAAAAATATATATATTATATTTAAATGTATTTTATAATATTACTGTTTAAAAATATTAATACTGTATACGTACATATTCATTAAATATGGTCTAGTATTAATTTCAACAAACATATCAAATTAATTTAACATTGTACCAATTAAATAAATATTTTTTTTATTTCCAAAATAAGTAATTTAGTAATTTTTTTATTGTTAGTTAGAGTTAATAATTTCGTGTTGGCATAAGCTTAAGTAATTATAAAATTTACAGTCCGTGTGTGTGTACTAAGATTAATATAGTGCTAAACCAGAATCCATTGCAAAATTGCATTTTAACCATTAAAAATAATTTGCGTTCTATGACGTGATCTTCAATAAATTGAATTGAATTAGAATAAGATTTTTTAACTAATAGATGGTGGATTGATTGTTCTTTATTTTGTGTGTTGCTTATACAGAGTACCACAGTAAGTATTCTTATTTCATTCACTAAATGTTTAGTTATAAAATTTACGTCATTTTTCGTCCTAATGTGAACAATGTGTATTTCTGATTGCAGTATAATATTTTATATATTTTATTATATCTTGGGACATTAATGATATTTTTGTAGAAGTTGATAAGTGTTCTCGAACAGCTGTCTTTGTTTTATTCTTATTAACGTTGATTTGTTTCTTTATTTTCATTCTTGTTTTTACTAGCTGAAGTTGCTAAGTGAAGTTGACATTTGTGCATTTTTCTTTCTTTGATTAAAGGAGATTAATATAATGTGAAACTTTAGGATATACATATATCATATTTAGAATCACATCACAGTTATAATTAAATGACTGAAAAGGTATATTTACACATTATTTTTCTTTTTTTAAATTAAATATCAAGAGTATAAATTTTAACTTAGGTATTACTTATTCCTATTACCTATTAATTACTACACTTCACACATCTATATATTTGTTTAAATACATAATTAAGTTGAATAAGATTTTTCATTTTATTCTATTTTAAGATCCCAAATATTCACACTAGTAAAGATTTTTTGTAATTAAATCCTATCTTCTAAAATATTCCTTAATATTAGGAAGCTATCACAATATAGTAATTATTGAATATGAAATCAAAAGTCAAAAATCTAAAATATTTTTTGCTAGCCAAAAGGTAACAATTACCTGGATATTTAATCCAAGTAGTTTCTGGAATTAGTGCATTTAAACTGTTCAGCTTTATAAAAAAGCTATATAGTTAGTATAGATTATATGTCTTATATATGAATCATTTTAGTTAAGTATCATTCTCTGTACATTCCAATTAAACCTACAAATTATGTTCCATTCACTTTGCCAATGCCATGTGAATATTAAATTAAAGGACCCAGTGCTAGGACACTCATTGTCTTAATGGGGCATGGAGCATTTTTCTCCAATTTTTGCAGGATTCTTATAGGCATTGCATGCTGTCTGTTGGCACTAAAAGTGCAATTGTAAATATTTCATTCAACAAGTGCAAATTGAACCCACAATATTTGTATTGACAGTTTTGTACTTGTGCTTTTTCTATTTAATGAGTTTAGGTCAGTTTTTCATCTTAATTACTTTGTCTTTATTATTGAAAAGTGACTTCCAAATCAAAGTAGTGAGGTCAAGCTGACAAAATTTCTTGCTATGTCTGTAAGAAGTAGGAACAGCTAAACACTTGTTGGTAAGGTGTGGAGTAATCCTATATGGCTAATTTCTAATACCTATTAGAAATTATATTTTTCTATTTTTTGGATATAAAAATTGTAACTAAAATAATGAGAAAATTATGTCCATATCTGGGCCCATGATTAGATTATTATTATAAAATAAATAAAATTGTGTATTGAAAAGTTAAATTTTGAATTTGAATAATTTAAAGCACTTTTTAGAATCAAATGTTCTCTATTATAATTCTCTATTTTCTTTTTTGGCTTTAAAATATTATAAACCACTGATTAAAACCTTATTATCATAATGATATTGCTTGTTGTTTATCTGGCTAGAAGGAGGTCAATGTACTAAGATTTTATTTAAATCTCACACAGATTACATAAGGTATTAATATAGTAAACATTTATAATCAATAATATAATTGTGTTACTGTAACTCCAAGGAACTTAAATATACTAAAATTCAGCCTTATACTCACATCCCATAGTTTTTTTAACATTTTACATAGGTATATTGATAAAAAAATAATATAATCTGCTTAATTGTACAGATGTCTGGAGGTCACAAGCATCGTTATAAGAACGCGGGTCTCAGTGCTGACGAGCTACGTCGTCGGCGCGAGGAGGAGGGGGTGCAACTTCGAAAACAAAAACGGGAACAACAACTTTTCAAACGGAGAAATGTTAATTTACCCGCGCCCAATGCTCCTGATACTGCACATCAGGTATAGTAAAGGATTTAGGAAAATTTTGTACGGTTCATTTGAAATTACGGTCGACTCTCGTAGAAATGTTGGGCTATATTTTTATTGTTTCTATTTTTACTGTCGGGGAAGACAAACTACGGCGTTGAATTATGTATGTTAATCAAAACGTTTGGTTTCTGTTCGGTAAATGTAATATATGATTTTTTATCTAATTAGACTAGATTAGTGGAACTCAACGCCACGCCTTGCTTCGTTACCAGACGGAGGGATAGATAATATTAAATATTTGTCGTTTGTAGCATATTAGACGGAGGAACTCCGCCTACAGGGCTTTTATCGGAAAATGCGTGGTAATAAAAAAAACTTCAAATAAGATCGATGGCAGACAGTGAATGTACTTTAACTATAAATAAGAACATGGAGCCTGCTTATTGGAATCTAAGCGTATTTTTTAATACAATTAATCACATAGTTCTTGTCTTTCTTAGCATACCGTGGGTAATATGATTCTAAAAATTAATAACATTAAATTTCATAAACAGATTGTTATTAGAGTTTTCATGTCTTTTAAAATATCTCCATATAAACATTATGTTAATAATTTTTCCAAGAATGATTTGTGCACTGTTTGCACGCACTCTATGAAGAGATAACAAAAGTAACCTAATTGTGGTTTTGCTTGAATCATTAACTTCCTACATGCAATTATTATCCTTGTGATTAATTTTTATCCTACTTCAAGAAAAAGGTTTCATGTGAAATTGTTCTCAAAACTTTCATTTATTCTAGAGAATAACTTAGGATATATAATATAATTTTCGTAAATAGACCTTTTATCTTAATTATGATTTTATGGTTACTCCTACAAATTCCTATTCGACATATTGTTTACTAGGTAGCAATAATCAATATCATTCCTTGTCCATCCAATATGATAATGGTGATATTAAATGTGCTTACGCTCATGTGTGCACACTCTGTAACACTATAATTGTAGACCTAAACTGAAGTATCTTCCTACGAGACTAGTTTTTCCCGTGGTTTCGCCCGCGTGGTCATATAAAACAAATTAAGAGTGGTATATGACACCACCAACTCTAAGTGCTTTATATAACTAGGACCGCAAGTACAGTTATATTGGAACGATTAACATGATGTATAATATTTTTCGATAAAAGGATCTAACACAAATAATATTTTTCAACCATTTTCAATTGGAATTAGTAGTCGTTATATTTCAACTTTATAATATTAATATAGATTATTAACCTTTAACTATGGACGTGATATTTTTATAACACACATATGGACGTCGGGTCTGCCAGACCAATGTATTTATTGGTCATATTCCGTCTGTTTTTTAAAGGAAGAAGACAATTTTATGTTTTAGTTTACATGAATAGCCTCAAATCAAGCAAAATCAATATAAATAAAATCGCTTTTTATTAAACTTTACGCATCACAACGATTTAAGTAACTTAAAGTCACAATTTCAGTCTTTGGCCACATGGGATGACTTTTAAGAAAATAATACTATTAAAAAAAGACAGATAATAAAATAAATATTTTTTTAACAAAATATAAAGTCTAACAATTAAAAAAAATAAAGAAATTACATCTTATGTTATAAAATAAAAATTTTGACAACACCTTAAGATAAGGTACTATTGAACATCGATACACAATGGCTTTCAACATTGTAGGCTAACAGGACGATTGCAGTCAACATAAGTATGTGTTGTCTTTCTATATATCTTTTGGGGGCAAAGTATACATGTTTTTCAAGAACCCAAAACGATTTTTTTAGCTTCATGTTCAATAAATGATAGATCAGATCGCGAAATGCGAGTCAAAGTCATTCTCAATTCTTAGAGTAGTTTAGTATACGAAACGCGTCTTTTTATTTGATAAAGTGCTATTTTCTTTATAAAATGTCGTCGTCTAATTCTTTTGTTTGATGTTGATTATAAAGTACCGATATATTTGTCACTGACGTGCTTGGTCGATCATTTTTTTCCATTTTATCATAAAAACTAAAAAAATTGAATCTGTTTTTTAGGTAAATAATATTTATATTACTAAAATATATAACAAATAATGCAAAATAATATATAATATATAACAATATAAACATTTGAATACAAATTATACAATTAAAATATTAAAGTATATTTTGTAATATTATAAAAATATATGGTGTTTTGAAATCACTTTGTATGGAAAACATGGACGTCGGGTCTGACAGACCCAAGTCCCGTTTAGAAAGTTAAATACTCACGTGTTTTGAACCCAGACACACAACCACTGCTATCTACATTCATTTTGTCATTAATATGAAAGGTACTGAGCGACTCAGTGGCGGAGGTCACCGAGAAGTGGCCGATTTGTAGAATTCGTAGACCCACATGGGTCTGTGAGACCCGACGTCCATACTTAAAGGTTAAAAACACAATTTCAGGAGGACATTTCAATTTCATCATCAGATGACATCACGCCAGCGATGGTAGAAGCTCTTCTAGGGGACGATCCACAGGAACAAGTATTAGCGACACAAAAATTTAGGAAGTTGTTAAGCCGAGAACCCAACCCGCCCATCGACGAAGTGATACGGACTGGAATAGTTCCTAAATTTGTTCAATTTCTTACCAATACATCTAATCCTACGTTACAGGTGATTTTTTGCAAATATATTTAATAATTATAATATTGAAGGCTGCGACAACGACAACGTCTGACTCTAAATGCGTTGCGGGTACGATACCCAATAGGATTTCATTTCCTCACTCTTGTAATAACTAACAAGACAAACTGCGGCGTTTAGTTCGACCACTGAGCACTTGGTATTTTAAAAATTGGGTGCTACTCGAGGAAATGAAATGTTTTAACCCAAAGTTGCCTATAATCATGCTATATGCGGAATACAGTATGAAGCTAAAAAAAGATCAAAATACATACAATTTATAAGTAAGTGTGGAATAACAATTTAAAAATATATAACAAACAATAGCTCAGTCGGGAGTATACCTAACGATTAAACTCTCATACATTTTATTAATATTTTCTTGATTTCTTTATTTTATGTAGAAATAATAGATATCTTTTAGGTCAGCGTATGTGGTTTTAGACTGCATCAAGGTTTATTTTTGGGTGTTGATGTAGTCTAAAATGACTGTATTAACGCTCAAGTAAGCGTTAATGCGCCCAAACATGTGATTATCAGACTTAAAAGAAAATATGGTACAAAAACCTTTTTTACTAACTTCACACTAACCTATGTACCAAGGTTAGGACACCCTGTTTTTAATTTTCCACTGGATTATCTTATTTGTTTTAACAGTCACACCCCCATTTATTTTCTAATATTTGTATACGTACATGCAGTTCGAAGCGGCGTGGGCGTTAACGAACATAGCGTCCGGCTCGTCGGAGCAGACGCGCGTAGTGGTCGAAAGCGGCGCGGTGCCCGTACTGGTAGCGCTGGCAGGCGCCGGCGCCGCCACGGACGAGGTGCGCGAGCAGGCCGTGTGGGCGCTCGGCAACGTGGCCGGCGACTCAGCGCGCTGTCGGGACGCGGTGCTGGCGGCGGGTCTGCTGCCGCCGCTGTTGGAGTGAGTTCGTTTTTGTGTTCTTAATTTGAAAATAACGACTAGTAGTAGAGAGTGGCGTAGTGCCGGTACTATTGGCGCTCATAGCGTCTTAGCGCGGTGCTAGTCGGAGGGCTACTGCCGCCGCTCTTGGAGTTCTAACTTAGTAACTACTCTAAAGTGTTATGATTTTCACAATACAATTCATACCATTCCTATTACAAACTATAATGTTACTTGAATTCTTATTAGAACCCAATTGAGGAAAAACGCCTCCAACCATTCCGGGGTGCCATAGGCTCAATTCAGATTAAATTCAGCCAAAAAGCTCTTGGGCGAGCTCTGTTCCTTTTGGACATCCGTAAGCCGGGATCTAACCCACCATTGGACTGCAGCTATCTCACTAGACGCAGGAATCAAGGTCGCTGTCGACGACTTTTGTTTACAACACATGCCCGTGAACGCTATCGTCCCCCAGGGTTGCTTAGTGTCCCCTACACTGTTTCTTCTGTATATCAAGGGCACGTTAGAGGATTTTAGCATTCATTGCTCTACAGATGATAACACAGTGGGCGGGCGTAAACAGCGTCCACTGTGCTACGCTACTACTGCTCCGGCTCCGCAAGTCTTTCTCAGGAAAACATCGATCAGTGTCATATTTTGCTATCACCTTTTTGAGTTCGTGTTATGCTAAGCAAATGTAAACACTTTTATTTAGACATTAGAAGCAATAATATAATATGGGATATACTTAGTGGAAATTAATGGAATTTACAATGCCTCTTAATTGAATTTTTATTTTAAATTAATATAAATAGGACAAATACAACATAAATTTATGTGTATTTTTTTATTTACAGTATCTTAAACAAATATTCAAGATTATCCATGACAAGAAATGCGGTGTGGACACTCTCAAATCTTTGCAGAGGAAAAAACCCTCCTACAAACTTTGAAGCTGTAGCTCCAGGTATTTAAATTACATATTAATATAATTTTAATGTGCATGTGTTACCGGTAGCAGTACACCTTTCCAGGTCCATTTCATATCTTCTATTTCTATTAAACATACTTCCCAAGTGAAATAGGAAAAAAAATATAAATATTAATAAAAGAATGAATTGTGACCATGGCGGCGTGGCACAAGCGTGTTACTGCAGATTGGTTGTAGGTACAATGAAATATTTAATATTTTTGTCTCTTCGCTGTGGTAACAGGGCAAAGCGCGCCGTTGAGTCCGCCACTCAACACACAATGCCTAAAAAATTCGGCGGTAATAGGGAACGAAATGATTTAACAATAGGTTCATAGAATCCATGCGCTATGTGCACAAAAATATATATTTCTCTTTATCTAGGTATCCCGGTACTAGCCCGGCTACTGCACCACACGGACGCGGACGTCCTCAGCGACGCGTGCTGGGCGCTGTCCTACCTGTCGGACGGGCCCAACGAGAAGATACAGGCTGTCATCGACGCGGGCGTGTGCCGGCGGCTCGTAGAGTTGCTCATGTGAGTATGTTTGTGTGGATTATTTTTTTGTTTGTTTTTACAATTTTTCTTTGTTATAGTTTATAGTTATAGGTTATAGTTTATTTTGTTCGGACGTAAATGAAAGTTTCTCGGCTTTCTAAATGTGAATTTTACTAATAATATTAAAAATTAAGTATAAGTATCAATATCATTTACCAATTAGCATGTATCAAATATATTGAAAGGGTTTGTAAGAAACTCAAAAAATGTGTTTAAGAATAATATGTAATGTTTAATTTCTTTTAACAGAATAATAAATATGCTTAATTGATTTTCTTTAGCATTGCATATTTTGTTCATTATTTTTCTTTTGAACAATTATATTATTTCCTACTATATTTTTTTTAAATGTAAATGTTTATGGAAGATGTTTGTTCTACTTTCATGCAAAATTTGTAAAGGATTGAAATTGATATAATATTATAACAAAATTTCTGTAATGTTACTTCCAATAATATGACAATAAGTGT
This sequence comes from Heliconius numata, assembly GCA_016802625.1. Lineage (NCBI taxonomy): Eukaryota > Metazoa > Arthropoda > Insecta > Lepidoptera > Nymphalidae > Heliconius > Heliconius numata. The sequence continues at coordinate 2,278,916 of JAEBDU010013326.1, forward strand.
AAGCGTATGGTATGGTATGTAAGGCACTGGTATCTAACCAATATAATGCAACGTGCAGGCACAGCAAGTACACGCTGGTGTCGGCCGCGCTGCGCGCCGTCGGCAACATCGTGACGGGTAACGACGCGCAGACGCAGGCCGTGCTGAATTGCGCGCCGCTGCCCGCACTGCTGGCGCTTCTGCGCGCCGCCACCGAGGCGCTGCGCAAGGAAGCCTGCTGGACGCTGTCCAACGTGACCGCAGGCAACGCGGCGCAGATACAGGTGCGTATCGCTCTAAGCCGCCACCGAGGGACGTCCTGGTATCGAGCAGCGACAGGAACTGGTGTACTACACTAGCAGGCCTCTTCTAGATCGTCGGGCGACGAGTTCAACTGCACGTTGTGATACCCCAGCAGTTCCACTCTGTCCGTTAACAACATAAATATCTCACAAATTAGAGCAATGTCCACATTTTTCAGGAGTAGTTTGAAGAAGTGAAGGGGGCGCCTTCACTTCTTCAGTCTTTAGTCCCACTCAGTTTCAGTATATTGAGCTGTTCATACATTTTGAATGATACGCATGGCGTTCAATACGGTCTTGACATTGTCACAACTCTCCAAAGCAATGAGAACTTCCTTGAGAGTGTCGATGGCCGGGTCTACGGCGTTATGTGCCTGCTTTTGTGCTGGATGGGGTTGGTGTGGTAGGACAGCGGCTGACTTCTGTGCTGCGGTGGTTTCCTTCATATGCTTGCCGTTTAAGTAACGAGGACAATCAAAGGCATTCAATATATTTGTAAATATAATGCATAATATATTATTTTTATTTTTGTTTGTAATTCTACAGGCCGTGATAGACGCAAACATTTTCCCTACCCTAATAGACATACTAAGGAACGCCGAATTTAAAACGAGGAAAGAGGCCGCTTGGGCGATAACCAATGCTACCAGTGGAGGGACGCATGCACAAATTAAGTAAGAAATGTTTTGAAACTACATTTTTTTACCCTGTTGTACCTCAAAAGCATAATAGCATAATCTGTATAGGCTCATATTGTTGTCTGTCTGTCAAAGACCATTTTTCTCGAGATTGCTTGGAGGTATCACGCTGACTAATCAAAACGTATTGACAATAGATGAGCGATTATGCTTCGTTTTTGACACATTTGGTTTGAAAATCGACGCCTAATCAAAACCATTAAGATAGAACTTCCAGAGCAAATAAAGGAAAAATCCTAAGAGTGGAAATCCATTTTATGCAATATTTCCGCAACATATTCATATAAACACTTAATTTGATTATCGATTTTTTTGTTATATTTGGAAATAACTTATTCATAATAATGTTTTTTTTTTTCAGTTATTTAGTCGAACAAGGCTGCATTCCGCCGCTCTGCGATCTGCTAACCCTCACCGATACTAAGACAGTACAAGTGGCCCTTAACGGCCTCGACAACATACTGAAGGCAGGTCAGCAGGCTGACCATCATAACAACCCTTACGCCGCGCTCATTGAGGAGTGTTATGGTACTTGACATTTTTACATTCTTTTTTTATTTTTTTTTTCACAAGGTTTACCAACGTAACGCGCCGCGGTTGTTGGACTGTATTATCAAAAATAAAATCAGCTTCGCGCTGTATCCCGCACACAGCAGGATAGGCAGAGGGAACCCAGTGTTAAGACACTCGGTTCCCCACTTTCTGCCGAATTCTGGAGGTATTGCGTGTTGAGTGGCAGAACTCAACGCCGCGCTTTGACTCGAAACAGAGCGCAGAAATGGAAATATAAACGTAAATAAATATTTCACTTCCTCTGGTGGGGACCGAACCCTCAACCGTCGCGTTACAGTCACACCCTTGTGCCGTTGCGCCACGACGGCCTCATTGCATTATGAAATTGGATTTTTTTGGAATTTTAAGATTGTTTCATTCCACCAAGGTCCTAATCGAACCCACAACCATCGCATTTGCAGTCAAACTTTGGGCCGCAGCGCCTGAACGATTATTAATACAGATTAAATATAATAACAACCACATATTACATTCACAGGCGTAGACAAAATCGAGTTCCTCCAGTCCCATGAAAACCTCGACATATACCAGAAATCGTTTGAGATAATCGAGAACTACTTCGGTTCGGAGAGCGAGGATGCGCGCGTCGCGCCCCACACCACGGCCGACGCTAGCGACGCGCATTTCGCGTTCAGCGCCGACAACTCTGTACCTATGGGCGGGTACCACTTCTGACGTGGGAGGGTTAGTATGGACTATCGAGATGTCATTCGAGAAAACATTGAGATAATGGATTATTATTTTGTTTTGGAGATACTAATGGTCGAGCAGAGGGTCGATTGATTATTAGTTTGTATAATTGTATTGATTTAGTTATACATATTTATATATTACACTAAACTGAAAACACATTTACATGTATATGTAATGACAGCTAGAAATTAAACATGAAGAATATTTATTTGGTCAAGCGTAGTAGTTCGGAGAATAGATCATTTGGTTGATGTACCGGATTCGGATAATCGACCTTGTTACTGTATTTATATTTAATTTACACGTATTTTGCCCACAGATGCAACCAGCGCTGATGAACTAACTACTTACTCCAGAGTCAATATATTTTGCAAGTATTATGCAGTAGATTAGAACATTATATTAATTTATATTGCAAATTATTAAAAAAATAATCTCGCCTTAATTGTTATGTATATTTTTTTGCTATTGTATTCAGTAGATATCGGGCGTTAATAGTTCATTTATTTTTATTGTAAAAATATAGTACGACCAACACTTCATGGCATGCATTTCATGAAGAAAGTAAATTCAAAAAGAAAATAATTAAAAGAAAAATCCTAAAATTAAATCTGCCAGTCATCTACATCTAACTTCAGGGGGGCCACGACTCGTCGACCGTACTGTACATACATATGTTTATTGGCCTTCGTCACTCAGTTGAATTTGGATTTCATTTCCCTTCATGTTGTTATGTGATAAAACGTTTTAATTCGTTATAATGAATTAAATTGGTACCAACACGATTTTGACTGGTGTTTCATTTTTTTTAACTTTACCCTATTTTATTGTTTACTAAAGCATATTAAATGTAATGGTATTAGAAATTGTGTACAGCGTCCAATTGTAAACGCGGCGGCAGTGGGTTTAATTCCTATTGAAGAAAGTGAAATATTTTCATTCAGTTCCTCACTCTGATAAGAAGACAAAGCGTGGCGTTGAGTGTCGCGATTTAACACGCAATGTTTTGAAAAGTGGGTCTAGAGAACGGAGTACTCCGCTATATGCAAGATTCAGCATGAAGTTGGTCAAAGAAATTAAAATAATTCATTCCCCCCAGTGGGAATCAAACACACTATCGTCGCGGCGTTTACAGTCAGATGCTATATCGCTTCACATTCCATTGTACAATATCATCCCCATTAATAAATCTCCTTTTAAACATTTACAAATGGAAAAGTAAAAAACATAGTGTCTGTTTTATATTATTTATTTTGTAACATTAAGTAAAACTTTAATTAAACATTACAACAATGAGTAAATATTGTGTGAAATGTATAAAAAAATATAATTATACCAGCCTTAATTATTATATTTGTGAAAATAAAGTTATCATTAATTATTTGGTACAGTTATTATTAAAATTCATTAATTTATTAGAGTATATTTTATATAGTTATTTTGAAAGTAAGATGAAAGCAATTTAGAGATAATGTACTCTATCATTCACCACTCATCATTACTGAATATCTTGAAATAAATATTTTTAGCACATATCCTATCACCACTGGCGATATCTTCTAAATAATGAGATAAGGTGGGTGCTACAAATTTACATACACATTTATAATATTACATGCTACAAAAAAAACATTAAAAATATCTGGAAAATAGTCGAAATGTTTGTAATTTCTTTATAATATACAGCATATTTAATATAATTAATATGTATTACCCTGTGTAATATTTGAACCTGTATTTATAATATTATGTTATACAAAATCTTTAATTCAGAATTTTTTAGTTCCTACAAAGTATGATGAAATATTTCGAAATATTTTTTATCTTTTTGTGGGCCATAAATAACGTATCATGTTTGCACAGACGGTCGTAAGTATAAGATAATCAGATGTTTGAACTATGATAAAAAATGTCGTATCTATAATTTTTTTGGTGTTTTGGCCTATATTTCTTTAAAATCATGTTGGTTGCTTTTGAGCCGGAATTGAACACACTTACTTATTCTAACAGCACCACAAATAAGGATATAATTTTCAATATGAACATATATTTTGGCATACGGATAAGTTAAATATGTATGTCATTTTGTTTGTGTACAACGTAATATAGAAAATCTTTAACTTAATTATTTAAAAATATAATGATAATAAAATTAACATTAACATTAAATAATATTTAGGGGCCATCTATAATTTACGTCACACTTCGATGAAGTGACAGTGACATCACATTCAAAATAAAATACACATACAGTTTCAGAACTGCTGTTTTATTTTAATTATTTATTAGATGACTCATTGTACAGATATAACAAATATGTATAGAAATATAATTAGAATTACTAAATTGAAGACTTTGGTTTAAACTTATCAATATTCTAATCTAAAATAATCTTAAAAATTTAATTGCATAAGCAAATTGCGTGAATAATAATACACGTTCAATTAATGATAAATGACTTATACAATTCTGTTAATAAACTTATTGAATTACATTTTTTAATATGGCGTTCAATAATAAAAAAAACGGCTACATCCTTTAAATAACATTTAATATTGTTTTGTTTAATAAAAAAGGTCACTTCGTTTTCCAGATTCGATAGTGACGTAACATGTTCTAGGTTACTTGTTGAAACAAACACACAGCCTCAACTTTTACATTTATAATATTACTAGCGGACGCGCGCAGCTTCGCTTACGTATTTAGGGGTGAATTCTAATAAATTTCAAATTTTATAAAAATCGGTGGCGTTTTAAAGATTTTTTCAAACAAACTTTCAACCCCTTATTTGCACCATTAGGGGGTGAATTCTAGAAAACCATGAAACACATGTTCAATTAAATATTTTTAAGAGTCTAAATTTCAAATTTTATAAAAATCGGTGGCCATTTAAGAATTTTTCCATACAAACTTTCAACCCCTTATTTGCACCCTTATGGAAAGAATTCTAGAAAACCATGAAACACGTGTACAATTAAATACTTTTAAAAGTCTGAATTTCAAATTTTATAAGAATCGGTGCCGATTTAAATTTATTTCCATACAAACTTTCAACCCCTATTTCGCCCTTTCAGGGTTGAAATTTTTTAAAATCCCTTCTTAGTGGATGTCCAGATTACAAAAGTAAACATCTGTCCAAATTTCAAGTTTCTACCAAGAGCGGTTACGGCTGTGCGTGCGTCTTACCTCAGTCAGTGAGGACAAGTCCTTTTATATATATAGACTAGCGACCCAAGCGTATTTTTATATTACATGTAGGTTAAAGCCAAATTGTACTTTTTTTTTCCATAAATTGTAGCCTACATGTTATTCTGATGTATAAGCTATATTATTGTAAAGTTTCATCTAAAACCGTGCAGTAGATTTTGGGTGAAAGTAGAACAAACATTCTACCTCACAAACATATTTATAACCTTATTTATAGCATTGGTATGATTAATTAATTATTCATTTTAATAATATAGTAAGATAATAATTTTCCTGTTGGAATTTGAACTCACAATTCTAGCGTTTAATCATTCACGTTTCGATTGTGCCACGATGATAATAATATTATTAATTCATTTTGTTGATATTTCATTTTTTAATAGTTTTAATCAGGAACGTTGTATGTGATTATTAAAAAAAAAGACTATAAAAAGCTCAAATAAATCCTTGTGAACACCTATCTTAACACTGATTATGTTAATATTGCTTAACATTTTTCTGTGAGATACAAAATTATATACTATACAGAATTTAATAATTATATAAATATGAAGCATGTAAATAACTATAAAAAAAGATAGGAGTTTTAGATCTAGTAGTATTAGAATTAGACTCTAGTAGTATTAGAAAATTAAACAAAATTGTTCTATTATTTAATCAGTAATATTTTAAATTGTGTTCATTCTATTTTGAGTTTACGGAAATTTTGCCGTGGCATATTAGGGTAGACAGAGAGAATATAATGTTAAATACTGTATTCTCCACACACCGTCCAATTTTCGAACTTAACGCTGCGCTTATAACCAAAACAAAAAAATATAAATAATTATTATCATAATATGAACTTGTACAAATATCTACTTACATAGATAAACATTTTGCTAATATAAAGTACATGATGACCGACATTTTATAGCAGAAAGCAGTCACTATTTAGAATATTATCGTAAGAATTACACAATGAAAGTGATATTTCTATAATTTAGATAATTGTGTTATAGATAAGATTATATAGATATATCATTTAGTAAGTATATATTTTATAGCGCCGGCGTTGAGTCCCGCCACGGACAGGGGGACATGCGGGATAAAGCATGGAGACAAAAATGTGATAAGGACTTTGATAATTTTATAAAATTACGATAAAAATACAAATTGATTTATTTGAGCTTTTTATAACTTGTTATTTGACATTATAATTACCATCCAATGGAGTAGTCTTCAAAAAGTGTCTACCATGTAACACCCAATTCATTAAAATAAACCAACGTTCTAAGAAATATGTGTTCATTATGAAGTTTTTCCCAAAATAACATTCTTTCGTAGAACGGATTTTTTCCCTTCGTCAGTTCGGAGCCAATGCTCAAATAATTTAAATTATTCGCATCAACAACTGGGTCCCATTTTATTTGTAAAAGTGGATCATTTTCGCATGGAGTGGGATCTCTGAAAATAGAGTAAAATTATATTCATAATTTTGTACATATACATTCTGACTGTAGACACACCGGGTTCGATTCGCATTTTGGTATTAAGAAAAAGAAGTAAAGAGATTTTAAGTAAGAAAAACGGGCCGTGTCGCCTGCCTCCCCTGCGGGATACAGCGCTGCATCCCGCACTTAGCAGGGAACTTAGTGTTAAGACACTCCGTTTCTCACTTTCCGCCGATTTTGGAGGCATTGCGCGTTGAGTGGCGAAACACAACGCCGCCCTTTGCCTCAACTCCAGAGCGAAGAAATGGAAATATACATTTTAATTAAATATTTCATTTACTCGAGTGGGGAGCGAACTCACAACCCGACTGGTTACCTTGTTGTGGGTTCGATTAGGTGGTTCAGTCACACTTTGTACCTCTGTGCCATAACTGGCCTCGGGATACAGCGTGAAGGTAAATAAAAAAAAAATAAGAAAATAAAATCCCATTGCTTTTAGAAACGCGTTCTAAATGAGAATAATTAATTTGAAGTTAAAGACATGCAAGGAAACGAAACCAAAATAAAAAAAAAACAGTTAAAGTAATAATGCTTCTTTCAATATTTGAATTGGATCGATTGAAAGGAACATTTAAAAATATATTTTCATTTATTAAATTAAGAGATTAATTTGCTTTATAGAGTTGTTACTCCAATGATAAATAAATTTTTTAGTTGCCAGGTGCAGATCGTAATCATAAGAAATCTCAAAATATTTAAAGTTCATTCACCTCATTTTAAATATCATCAAATAAGTGCTTATTTAAAGTTTTTTCCCTCTATATGAAGAACCTAGGTTCTTGAGTAGTTGATATACTCCGTTCCCCCGGATTTTCGACATTGTGTGCGTAACGGTACTCAATACCTCGCTTGCTTTGTTACCGCGAAGAAATGAAGATATTAAATATTTCATAACTAAAGAATGTCGAAAAGATATAAAAAAAATAATTTACCCGTATTTAGCGAAATTGGTCCACATCTTGATAACTCTGTTTCTCGTCGTCACCGAATCACGACTTCCACTGTAACATGATGCGTCTGTAGTCTTAATGCGGAATAAAAAGGAGAGCTCTCCGAAATGTCCGATGGAGTTCAAAAAGCTTAACTGTTCGGGCACCCACCATTCACCTGCGTAGTTTACTATATAATAATAAATAGGACATCCTGGAGCCACTTGGTTGTGAGTTCGGACTGTCTTGTTCACGTAGTATAGGAAATAATAATCACTAAGCAATTGCAAATATTGATTTCTCGTGTCTTTATTCAATTTCTCCATACTCCCAAAGTAAAAATCTTTCAGGTTTAGTGCAATTTTTTGGGATAAGCAATCGTCTAATGCTAAAGCTCTTGGTACGAGAAGGGATAGGTCCTTGTTAAATTTTTCGTAATCCTCGTAAAAATCGTCCTTTAAGTATTGCAATAAGGATGCTTCTATGTTATTGCAACCTATTATAATTGGAACTTTATTAAAATTACCCGATTTAATTATGCTCAAAGGGCTTCTATTCAGGAATACCGGTTGCCCTTCAAATTCTGATTCGACACTTGGTTTAAACATAATATCAAATATGTCTTCGTCAACCGCACATTTTGACATATCTACGTAACTCTCTATAAGGGTGGACGCCGGTAATCTTTTCAGTTCCTCCACAATTTCAAATTTATCTGTTTTATCAATGCCCAAATGTTTCGCGAAATCGAGTGTGCTCTGAATGGGATTTTTTGCTAACGACCATCTATTTAGCGCCGTAGAACTCTGTATGATCCCTTTATGGAATAAACCCGTTGCCATAGGAGATAGCATCATTAAATGCACTGTGGACGCCCCAGTACTGCCACCGAAGAGCGTCACGTTACTTGGATCTCCACCGAAGTTACTTATGTTCTTTTGAACCCATTCTAAAGCCATCACTATATCTTTTAAACCAACATTTCCTGGGGCATTGAATTCGTTTATTGTGAGAAAACCAAATGGCCCGAGTCTGTGTCCACACTTTACGAAAACGATATCCTGAGCGTTAATAAGAGTGGGATCACAGATATTGTCTAAATAGAATATGTAACTGAAACTGCCTATCCAGAACATAACTGGCATTAATTTATTTGGTTTTACATTTGGACTGGATACTTCAAGATACAAACAGTCCTCCGAACCTACAATTTCATCATTCACATCAATACTAATAGGAACTGGTGCATCTTGTGTACAATCAAGTATATCTGTCCATGGTTTCGCTATAGATGGTGGCTAAAAGGAAGATAAAAAATGACTGATAATTTCATTTTGATAAGAAAATTCTGCTAATCATCAAAATATTACAAACAAATTTTAAGAAATTGTGTCATATTTTACGGAGGATTTTGAGGCTGTTCTGGCAAAGTAGCAGTGTCTGACTCTAAATACAATAATGTAATTTTTAACACTCAACATACATAGTCTTTAGAAATTTGGTGATGCATGAGAACAGAAGTTTCTTAGCACTAAGTCCCCTCTGCCTGCTATATGCAGGATTCAGCTTGAAGGTAAATTAAGAACATATTACTATATTGTTCATACAACAAATTTTGCAATCAATTATTTGTGGGAAAATTGTACATAACTTTTTTCTATTGTATTTAAAATGTTATTCCTTAGGAAAGAAAAATTCTCATTTAGAAAATGTATAAAAATTTCAATGTAGCAGGATTGTAGGGTGATCTGACCACTAAAGAATACATATATAACTGTTAATTTATATTTAAGTGAAGCATTAAAGCAAATCTTAAACTTCAAGAAAACTACACTTTAATATGTTCGACTTTTAAGCTTTAAGGAAAATTTTTATAAAAAAAATAAATGCTTACCAAAAATCGCAAATTCCCAAGTGGAGGTATGGCATATGGTATCCTTTTGAATTTATAGTATGTGCCATCTTCAGTTCTGTCAATAAGGCCACCTATTTGTCCATTTTTTGTGTCTATTATACACCTATTATCATCCATTTGGAGTTTTTTTATGTCTTTTCTGTTAATAGCATGTTCAGAATTCTTTTAAAAATGTATTGAGTAGCTTACTAGTAATAGTTTTATAATGGTAGTGCGTTAATAAGACACACTTGATGTAGTGAAGCAAATGTAAGTTATAATAATAAAAATATTTATGACTACAAATATTTTGTAACTATGTATATTGATTTAGAACTATAAATGTAGTATCGAATGTTAAAGATTTCGCTCTTCTATCTACTGAAAGTTTAGAAGCATCGCGTATTACTAAAAAAATATTAGTTCTCGAGTATAAATAGAATCCCATTAACATTAAGTGTGAAACGATTAATTTCAGTAATGAATGATTTACATACCAAACAAAACAACGTACGTAAACAGATATAATGATTTCACATATTCCAATTTTACTATACTATAAACTTCACGATTTAATATCACATTGAGATCTAACATAGCCTCATTCAAGGTTACTTTATTATCAGTTCAAAGAATGGAGTTAAGATTACAAAAGTCACATCTTTTTGATTGTAAAATGTAAACTTATTATATCAAACTACTAGTGTGTATATTGACATTACTTAAAAGTGTTGCCATAACAAAATAATGCAATCGTAATTAGTGCTGCCAAATTAGTTTAGTTTTTTTAAACTTACAAAATTATAGATTCAGAACCGGTAAAATTACTTAATAATGTGATCTTTCTTGTTGAAATATCATCATTATGGAAAGTATTTAAAACTGGCCAAAAGGAGGCTAATATGATCATATTTTATTTACTACAGTTAATAGTGATTATTGTCATATATTTATTTACCACAGTTAATTGAAAATTGTTGTTATTGGAATTCATTAAAATGGCTATCCAAAAATGTGCATTTATTTATTATTGTAATCTTAAAAATCTATAAAATCTAAATTTTAAATTATAGTACATCATCATTTAACAAAACAGGCAAGTTGTGGCGAAAGTGCACAAATGTGTGACGGTAAACGCTACTGGATGTGGGTTCGATCCTCACTCGAGGAAATGAAATATTTATTTAAATTTATATTTTCATTTCTTCTCTCTGGTGTTGAGGCAAAGTGCGGGGTCGATTTCCGCCATTTAACACATAATTTCTACATAATTCGGCGGAAAATAGAGAGTGGAGTATCTAACACTAGGTTACTTCAGTGTACCGTGCAGTGCGAGATATTTATTTATACATCATATTGTAAGACAATTGTCAGTGTGAGGGTATTTTACAGAAAATAAAATAGTAATACCCACATAATTATTTATAAAAGAGGAAGGGAACGGCTATAAAAAGTGATATTTTTGATGGATTGAGTTAGTACGTCGTTATTCTGCTTCTCGTAAGGTGTAAAATTGTGACGGTGATCAAGTATTTAAAATCAGCGTCATTGTTGGAACTATGCGTTTTAAAACGTGTATAACTGTAAAGTGTTATATAGAAACAGTGTTAAGTGTGCCGTGTAAAGTGTTTAAAGTGTGTATGTATATGTGAAATAGGAACAATGAATTATGGTTATTAAGTATTTTCTTATACTTGCCGCCTGACATTTTGAAAATATGTAAAAGTACAGCCGCAAGTACGTAAAATTAGTGATAAAAATAATTTAATCATAAATTTAATATTGAAATCAACATAAAATAATCGTTAAAATAAATATACCACGTCGAAACAAAGTGTATCTATTTAACGTAAAACACTATTAAGATTCGGGGCTTATTCGATAACATTTAGGAATGGCCACTAAGCGTATTTTGCGCTTACAAAACCCGGTCTGGTATAAAACAAACATTTGGAGAAAATTATGGCCACTATTATACAGTATTGTCGACCTGCACTCCATTTACCGTAGCGTCGCTCGTCGAGCGCCTTTGTAATAAGGTTACAAATGAGGCTCTCATCCCAATTCGCTACATATGCTGGATAATAAAGGTAATCTCAAAATTGTTAAACCTCGTTGAACTTTCACTGATTTAGTTTTGAACTTAATTTGAGTTTAGAATTGAATATAGTCTAATATTTGATATGTTTATTTTAAGATTTTATTTAATTATCTCGTGCTTCTTTGGGAATTTGAGGTGACGTAACTAACGTTCTCAACTGCAATGTTCAATTGTTTAATGTGTTAACAAATTAAGAATGAAATTCGGTACATTATCTCATTTATCTTGTTCATACAAACACGTGTACTCAGAATAAACATTTTTATAATGAATAAATATAATAAGCAAAAAGTTACAAATGTCTAAATATTATAAGATATTTTAAAAGCTATTTGTGAAATGAGTGCCAAGTAAAATGTGATATGATATCTACATGAGTGTAGAGTTCTGTGTTCACTCGGAATAAAATTCAAGTTCTAAATTTTTACGTAGGTACAGGCTTTATTAAATTTTGCAAGTAAGTGTACATTCAGCTTGTACTGGACTATTCACTTGATTTGGTGGCTGGTCATAGCCAAGTAAAGTTTATAAGAGCTTGGATTTTATCCCGGGAGAACTCGGCACCCATATTTGGGTTTTAACAAATGCGATAAATTTCATGCACGTAGATTAATTGGCTTATGGAGTTATGAAGGGTTCAAAAGCAGTTTGAAATGGCTTCGAAATGGCTCAACTTTTAACTTGGCTGGACACGCTAGCGTGTGTCTTCAAATATTTTTTAATTTATAAAAAATGACAATACAATTTATGAATAAGTATACTCTATAATCTCGTTTGATCAACTTCTCTATCGTAAAGTTGTTTCAGCACGTCCATATCTAGCGAAGATTCGTCACAGAACTTCATTTTATCAACCATGCTCTTTTGTACCGCGGCCGTGTCCGCGGCCAACAAGTTCTTGAACTTAGGATGTGATATCATGTTCAGGAAGAACTTCCGGTTAGATGTGAATCGCGGTGCTAAACCCACAGTTGTTCTCGAAAACTCGTTGATATAGTTGTTGAGATCGTCGGTTACAAAACTAAAATGTGGTATAATTATAAATATGTTTATAATCGTCGTAGTGTATACTCGCGACGGTAGCGGTTTCGAATGAAATTCTCACTCGAATGCAATAATTATTTGCATTTCCTCGCTCTGGTAACAAGACAAAGAGCGACGGCGGTGAGTTCCGCCACACAACACGCAATGTCTTGAAAATGTAGCAAAAATATATAAATATCATTCTTCTTTCTATTATTACTTACTATTATTTATATAATAATATAATAATATTGAAGAAATATATATTCTTTTTGAACTGACTAGTGATGATTTTCAGCAACACCATATGGGATACTCCGTATGCTACATTTTTTGAGTAACATATAGCTATTATACCCGAATAGGTTGGGTATAGTCAATAGTGTGCGTACCCATTGAGTCTGATTTATTACGTTACCCTCTTCGGATCTAATTTATGATTTCTTTTCACATATTCCAATTTTGATATATTCCTTGAGAATTTATAATATGAACGAATTTACTGGTAGCATTTTTTTAATTTTTCTCAGTGTGCTGCATGTAGCAGTAGACTGTAGTAGGGGGAACTGGAACCTAGTGTTAAGATACTCTGTTCCTATTAAAGACACTTTCGTTTACTCCTTTCCCCCAAATTCTGGAGGTGTTGCGTGTTTAGTGGAACTCAACGCTGCGCTTTGCCTGTTAAACTCACAACTTGACACACTTGTTGTCGCATGTTTGTGCCCCAGCGTCACGACAGGCTTAATAAAAGCATTATTTTATGCCAAATTAATATATTTTATTAGTACATAGTTTTAAAAGAACGGAAACAGACTTTTTATGCAAAATATAAAGTTTAAGTAGAGTATAAAGCTATGTTAATGGGAGAATTTATTTAAATTATATTTTTATTTGTAAACTAGAATATATTATAATTATATCATTTCTTACCGTAGGTTTGGCATCGCTGTTTCGAAACAATTCTCATACATCGTTTTAAAATTGACGAATACATCAGTTGCTATTTTTACTGCTTCTAATAATCTAAAATTGAAAAAAATGTATATATTAATTGTTTTTTATATTTAAAGACAAAAAAAAGTATCAAATTAACCTGGCTTGTTGTTGTTGGGTAATACAAATTACCGTTGTTGGGATCAGTATGAATTTGTAAACTATTATAATATAATGCATTTTTTTAAAAATAAACGCAACTCGTTTATTTCGGATATAAAAGTTGCAATTTTCAATATAGAAACTAAGGACATAAAAAATATAATATTATACCTACATACATCTATATATATAAAATCGAACGGTCACTCACTCATCACGAAATCTCAGAAACTACATGTGCTAGGAATCTCAAATTTTGCATAGGAGTTATTTATAGGACGTAGGTGCTCGCTAAGACGGGAATTTGCAATATTCGATTTCTAAGGGGTTGTTTTTGGGGTCGAAAGTTTGTATGAAACTTCGTTACTACAAATGCTAGGAGTCTCAAATTTTGCATAGACGTCACTAGGACGTAGTCATGGAGACAGAAATTAATAATAACATAGTTCACGCGGGTGAAACCGCGAGCGGGCCGCTAGTATATAATAAAATATAGTTATTGCTGTAACATTTTTCTTCAAAAGTTTTTTTCTTTTTCTTGTTGTAAAATTTTTCTTCTTGTATAGCTGTTTATTTTATCACCTCAGAACCCGGGAACCTGGAAACCCTGTTAAGACATTCCGTCCCCATTAAGACATTGCCATGGAAACCGAACCCACATCCTGTCGCATGGTTGTGCCTCTGCGCAACGACTTGCCCCATATTATAAAAGAAGTGAATGTCATCAAGTGCCATCAATTTGAAAATTCCAGAAATCTGTATGAAGCAATAATAATACTTTAGAAAACCATTTCTCAAGTGACTTTCAGTTTAGTTGGCGATTTGTATTGAGAAATTTAATTTTACGTTGGCTGTGTATGTGACGTGCCATCTTAGATTGTGGGGAAGAATTGTTTTATATTTTTGCCTTTGTTTTTTAAATCATGTGACAATTTTCATTAGTAGAATTTAGTCTACTGCCCAGCTACAAAAAGTTTTCTGAAATTTTTAAAAGGTTGTTTATCTTTGGTATATGTTTTCGTCATAATTTTATTTTGATATTTAAAAAAATATATTATAAAGATGGTTTTTTTAAATATTTTTGTATAAAATAAAAAAAAATCTTATTAATAATATTTTTAATTTTATCAATAACCAGAAGCAGTAGAAAATCTTTATGATGAAATTCCAAGCTAGCTCCATAAAACTTTGCTGCAAAATGACATTTGAAATAAATTTCCGCCGCTACGTTCGAGTCTCGAGCGTTCAATTGGAACATTGGCTTGATAATAATTAATACCAGCAAACCGCATCCTTAGAGATTCTCTAACGACCTACCGCATTTACCTACTTATATACGAATGTTAGGTGTATAATTATTTCTATAATTGTGTATAATTTAATCTTTCATTAAATTGTATTTGAAAATGTATGATGAAAAAAGGCAGAGCCAACCTGGTGTTAAAACACTCTGATCCCATTAAGATACTTCCCTTCTCCACTTTCCCCAGAATTATTGCATTGCGTGTTGAATGGTGGATCTGAACGCCGCACGAAAATACATTTACGTGCTTAATATGGGAATGAAGACGATGATGACATTTAAAACATTAATTCTTACTAACTATGTAGTTAAAATATAGTATACTTAGTTCCCGGAAAACTTAGTTACATAATTTAATAGACTAAAATTTTGTTTTTTTCATTCGAGTATGTACCTACTTATTTATTTATTACCTAGGTCACTAACAGTACATATAGTCTTAGATTAAAATAATATAATAAAACAAAAATATAATATACTAAATGATACCTGTATTAACTATAGTCAATATTAATTCAAAAAAGAAAATGAACATAAAAAAAATATATATTATTATCACGATGTGTATATGAGAAATACATTAATAATTGTAGAGTTCTATGTATTATAAGAAAACGAAAATTTCCATTTTGAAATCACAGAGAGATTTCGTTGCATTATTTACGGAGCGGCTTAACTCAGTACACTTACAAATTGCATATCTATAAAAAAACTTTAATTTAAGTTAAAATTACGATAATATAATATTTGTATTAAATATTATGATATCTTTAATACAAATACCACTACAAATTCCATAAGTACGAAAATTTCAGTTACTTATAACGTTAATTTGAACTGCTCTGAAACTAACACTATATAATTTTACGGATGTTTCAGCATACACTGAAATACCTTCACAATACGGGCATTGTGTGGGCAGTCTAAAATGCCTGAACGGCCACGCTCGTCGATATTAATTAGCAGGCCTTTATCTGTCACAGGCTCGGAGCACGAGCTCGATCTGCCAATCGCACTTGGCTTGTCGGTTTGGTAATTACTCTGTGATGTCTTATATTCTCTGTGGTATCACAAGCTATATATATTTTGTTATGTAAATAATTTATATAATAATATATAAGGTTATATAATATATTTCTGATAATAATCAATCGCAATAAACAATGATTTTTTTTTTTTTTTTTTCTGGCTTTAAAGTTGCTTATTTTAAGGTTTTAGTAAATTATTGTTTACATAAAAAGCTGAGAATTATTGTATAAAAAAGTATAATTTCTTCATTCAATTCAACATTACGATATTGTTTTAAATATAGAGATATATTAACAAAAAACACATGATATTTTAAAAAGTAGTATCCAATATTATGACGTAAAGCTGAAGTTTTGAAGTTATGATTTTCAGAACGCAATAGTTCAAAGATGACTTTAACGAGGACCTATCAAAAAGTTTCAGTAGCGGAATTCTCGTACACAACTCTACACACGTACTACGTACAGTGCTCTATTAATTTCACTCTGTCGAAGTTTTACTCTGTTAATATAGTAATATCTAAATTGATAACTGGGAAAAATATTGAATAAATATATTATTTTGTACTTTACCAGTTTTGTTCACTATTATTATTAATTCATGAAAATATGAATAAATAAATCTAAAAAACGTTATGTGAGTATTTATTTGTTATACTTTTACCTTTTATATATTTTACACTATTTGTACATAATAAATACTTATTATCTATCTTTCAAAAATAACAAAAAAACTTTTTTATATATACATAAACACACTTTATCATTTCTTAATTTATTTGTAAATATCCTCCTCCCCTAACACCCGCGGAAAGACTGATTTACGCTATGCAAAGAGCTTTTATATCTATCAATATAACGTCGTTTGCTCCCCCCAAGTGAAGACGCCCCGTTGATTGGAATATTAGCTGGTTGATAACAAATTCGGCGGCGGGGCTGAACGCCGGTAATGAATGTTCTGCCTCCTTCCGAAATTCTCTTTTATTAGCTTTCAATAACAGCGTTACTGGCAATACGGTGTCCCCCTACCTGTTTAGTAAGAAATTGAATTTAAAAATTGTATTTAGGTATACGTAAGTACCTACATAACTGCAAGGCATGTAGTTGTTGACATTCGAATTCATTAAAAATGTTTTAAAATATTATTATTATTAATTAGCTATTCGAATACTCTAAAGAAAGATCTGGTATATAGCAGGGTAGGCAGTGGGAGTCTGGGTTCCTAGTGTTAAGACACTTTGATCCCATTAAGACACTTCCGTATTCCACTTTTCACTGAATTCAGGAGGCATTGCGATGTGAGTGGCGGATCGCCACGCTTTGCCTCGGAGCCAGAACAAAGAAATTAATATATTTAATAATGAATTTTCTCGAGTGAGAATCAAACTCACATTCTATCGAGCTTACATATTTAGCCACACGCTTGTGTCCTTGCGTCGCAACTTGCCTCTATAAAATGAAGGCTGTAATTACTAATACAAAACTTGTTTATATGCATTTACGTGTTAAATGAAAAAAAAAATATATTGGGAATTAAAGTGATAATTTTCACTTTTTAATAGATATTTCTGTGAAAATTCATTTTCAGCCAATAATCTGACCAAAATATCTATGAATACCACATAGAACCTACTCAGGAATAACCATTTTATAAATGTATAAGCTTTGTAATAGAAGTCGGTTATTTTATTAACATTGTAAGTACGTGCTAAAAATTAAGGCCAGTATAATGTTAGAAATAATAGGAATTTAGGATTTTATATAGCAAATTGAATATTATTACCGCTATTAGATTCTGTTATATTAACCTATTGCGGGTTACTATTATGGTTATGAGGTTAAACTGTGAGGATCCACCGAATTTTATTCTATTTTTAAAAAAATATATTGTTATATTTTTTTGCGATATATTAGGTATTTAATATGATTTTAATATTTTTTGGGAACACTAGTTAAATTTTAATAAATTATTATTTTGTATATATAACATTTGAAAAACTATAATATACATTTTGAATGTTATAACCAAATGTACCCGAAAAAAGTAATCTATGAAAATATTTTATTGTTCTTTTGTTAATAAAACGTCGAGACGAAGAGAACGGCTGTCTAAATTGTTCTTTAAATTTAAAAGTAATTTTGTATGCAAACTGTCGCTCGACAGCAGAATAACTGGCAGGCGATGGAAACGACTCACATACGTTTTTTGGCAAAAGAGAGTACCAGACATTTTTATTTGTATCTGGTATGTACTTTGTATAATTCTAATAATTTGATATATTGTAAACTGATGTTACGTTTGCGGGTACACCCAGGTGTGATATACTAGTGTGGCTCATAAAAATATTTTTAAAATATGGAAGACATCACAACAAATGTTATTGATAATCTCGATTACACTCGACTATAATCGTGTATTATATGTATATTTATATGTATTCTACCTTGCTCTAGAGATTTCCGTTATTAATGCCCATAAAACTTAATACGTACTTTCTAAGATTTAAGTGTAGGTACATCGGTCAGAAGCGATTTCGTTTTTTTTATTATACAGGTGGAATTATTAGCGCCACTTTAAATGAAATCACAGTTTTAACTACTCTATAAAAGCCTAATATAATTCGGTAAAAAAATAATTCCCAAAAATGAAAAAGTTATTTTTTCAAACAAAATAAATAATAAAATTATCGTTTTAAAATAAAACGCCATTTGTAAAGTATAACATAGGCACGCACACACTTACCTGTCAAATCGGAAACGTCGCACACGTATGTGTGCGTCACACGAAATACAGGTATGGATAAAAATCGTGAAATGAAAAAAAAATCCTACGTCCAAACTGTTGAGGTACCTTGATTAATTTCTTAGGTGTGGGTTTGAAATATATAATGCAGTTTAGGTGTGGGTTTGAAATATATAATGCAGCTTCAATAAAAGAAGCGCTGCCTCTTCCACCTGTATAAGGAATGATAATATAGCGGTTTTATTTTTTAAAATGTAACTTTTACCTTATTTTTATACATATTTGACAATTTAAAAAATATCTATATAATCTGTAATTTGTAACAATTAAAAAAGATTGATTGAAGATTTTGGGATTGGGTTTTCAATAGCTTACAGGAGATTCAGGGGCATACTCTTGATAAAAGAATTAAGTACTTACGATAAAAATACGAAAGTAAAAAATATATAATTATAATATAGTGCACGAAAAGCGATCATCGGTATTGGATCGTAAGAGTTGGGTCTCTCATACAGATGCCGGGTCGTCGAATATTGCATTCTTTTCTCATACCACTAATATGATAAAAAATTCTTTTAGTATGTACTTAAGGAATATAAAAATATTTTTTGTAATTTATTACGTAATCATAGGTCTTAAAATAATTAATTGAAGATTAAACAAAAAATGTATATAAGAAAAGAGTATTTTTCTATGTATTGAGACTATGCTAAAATAGACTGTTACTTCAGATTGTAGTTGTGTTGTGTAACTTTTATAAACCGAAATAAATCAAAGCAAATTTCATTTTATACAGCGTTTTATGACTGTTATAAAATGTCAAAGTATTTTTGTTGGATATTAAATACAAAATCTTTTTTTTAAATATTTTTTATACCTTACAATTATACCACAGTTATAAATATAAATTATGTAAATATAATATTAATTAAAAAGTCAACATGTTACCAATGTTCATGATGACATTAAGATATCGTGTATTTAAGTTATTATTTTTATTTATACTCTGTAGTACTCCTTTCCCGCCTTAATTTCTTGGCACTGCTTTTTAAGTGTTTTAACTCAATGCTGCGATTTGTCCACCAGGCGGGAAAGACAAAAATAAATAGCTTACTATAAATAGCTACTATTATATTAGGTATTTATATTTATGTACTACGTTTTCATATAAGTATCCATACCTATAATATAAATTCGAAAGTAACTATGTCTGTCTGTCTGTCTTTTACGCAATCAGGGCCAAACCGCTAATTTAATTGTGATAAAATACTCATATAGAGATACTTGAGGGTCTCGGGATGAACATAGGATACTTTTTTTCTCATATTTGTAATATTTTAGATATATATCAATATATTAAAATACTTATTAATTTGACATGCAATTTATTCCGCCATGTTTATAACAACCGCCGTTGCTAAGCAACGATTTGCAAAGTTTGTTGTTAGAAAACGTCACCTAAAATGAGCTTGCTTAACGCATCTCTATTGAAAACTGAAAATAATTTCATAAATATATTTAATAAATATTCGTACAGTTCAAACGGGCGTAGCCGCGTTCGGGTCCACTAGTATTATATAGATAAGTTGTATTCCACGTCAACAATTCATTCTTAGTGTCGCTATAGAGCGCGATGTTGCGGATAGACGTCTAGAAATTAAAATATCTGCAGAATTCCGCAATGAAATTTGTACTGTTGCCAAATCTTGTTAAAAATATCCCTCGTAAATTTCCCCGCAAGCCTTCAAGAAAATTCTATTATATATAACAAGTAAATATTGATTTATGACATGAAATATGTGACATACGATAGCTGAATGTGATTCGAGAAAATATTGCTTTACTGGTAGTACCAGTTCAGTTGGTGTTAAAGTAAAATGGTCTTCGTGAACCCGGTTTATTGGGAACGGAAGTGTTTTAACGGGAACAGAGTGTCTTATTATTAGGTTTGCAAGTATGCAATACAACAATTTTTAACTAAAAAAGGTAACCCACATAGAAGTAAACATAAAAAAAGTACAGGGTTAAGAAAATTCCTTTCGAATATTCTCGTCCCTTTGTAATTAAATTTAAAGAGAACCGCGTTCGTTGGAGTTTGGGGCCGTTGTTTTGATTTAAGGAAATTAATTAGTGTAACTGCCGAGCACACTCGCGCTGAATGGCCTTAAGGTGTAATTTTCTTAATAGAAATTATCTATACCCCGAAATTGCTAAATTAATGGATATTATATTCTATTTTGGCCGATTTGTTGCTAGCGAGGAATCTGTAGTATTTACATTTTAAAGATATTCAACACTGACTTCAGATTCAGTTTACATTTATATATAGGGATATTTTGACGTTATAATAATAATTAATTACAAATGCTACATTTTTATATATTCACGCTGAAACCCGCTCACAGCATAAATTAGTGTTAAAAGATTCCGTCTCCATTAAGACACTACCGTTCCCCATTTTCTGCCGAATTCACGATACATTGCGTCTGTAATGGCGGAGCTCAACGCCGCAATTCTACAGTCTTAAATAAAAAGTTAAGTGACTTTTACTATACACTTCACATAACAAATTTCACTCAAAAAACAATGTAAATATCAAAGTATCAAAGAACACAAAGACCGTATAAAATATAACAATAGACAAATTTTCTGAACGCGTTAGAGCGTAGCTAGGCGGATTACCTACCTGCTGTGCAATCTCGCTAGGCGAAGAAATTTTTAACAAAGCTCTGCATACTTAAGTATGTACTTTGTAGCATGATGAAGCGTGATAAATTGCCTCAAGACTATAAAACGTTGAAAAATCAAATTAAATCAGCTTCACGCTGTATCACGTATACGGCAGGGTAGACAGTGGGAACCTAATGTTAAGACACTCCGTTCTCCACTTTTCGGAACGTGGCAGAACTCAACGTCGAGCTTTTACCTTGGTTCTAGAGCGAAGAAATGAAAATATTAATAAATAATAATTCATTCTCTTGAGTGGGGATTTCAACGAGAATAAACGACTATAAGACGTGGTAATTAAATAATTTCTATTTTTTTCTTTTTTATGGAAAAAGACAGGGCAAACGAGAGTAACAATCATCTGCTGATCACAGAGGAGATACGTGTGCGTTGTCGGTCTTGAAGTGGAGATAGATGCGCTTTTTAAAGGTAAAGGTACCCAGGTCATACCGACCTGGCAACACTGCCGCAGTTAGGCCATTCCGCATTTTATGGCGCGTGCGAGGAAGTTCCTTCTAAACCGCACAGTATTGCAGTACCACATATCCAGATTCTTGTGAATGGTAGTTCTAAAATTGTGAAGAATATTACTAGAAAATATTTAAGGTGCCCTCCAATTACGAATTCGTTCAACATCTGTGCTCTAATAAAGAATTTTGTTCGCTCTAGCTTTAAATGAAGAGACGATGTCGCAGATGTGTCTTCATTCGCGTTTTACCTATTTCCAATGGATATTTGAATAACATATGAGATGAGTATTGGGATCTCAATACTAATATGTGTTTTATATGTGTAACAGGTTTGAAAGTTCGTTTAAAGTTAATGTCGTCTTTTTAATCGATTTTTGTAGTATTTTTCTTTTATATTTTAATTTTAGCTTTTAGTAAATTATTTTTCTTTCCTAAGTGTGGAAAAGAGTTTTGAAAATATAAAAAGAATATTAATATTAATTATTTTATTTTGTATTCTTTCTTTTTCTTCAAATGATAATTCAATTAACAATGAGATAATTCCTAAAAATCTTACTAAAGAAGCGCTAACAACGTAAATACGAGTAAGTCAATACGTTTGTATGAGAATTTCGACGTAGCTTGATAGGAATGTGTTTTAATTAGTAGTGAGAGTGCTTGGATAATTTTGAAGAGGCGTGAGTTCCAATTCCGCTGCGTTAAATTTTAACAAAAAAATATTGCAATAATAACAACAAAAATGTATTAAAAGTTTCATCGTACGTTTGAAGTTCCCTATTTTACTTAAAATTAAAATATGTTTATCTAAGTTTTATCAAACTTTTACATTACAGTCCATTGAAATTCAAATCAAAGTTTCCAGTTTCATAGTAATAATAGTAATATTACACCGATATTTTTCGCAAATAGTGTTGTTATGGTAATTTTATGAGTGTCGTCAAGTAATAAAGTGGGAATACAGGTGCGTCTATGTTCATAAACTGGTCTCCTTATATTTTTGCTTCGACCCTTCAAATATAACTGTAATGCCTTATGAATAAGTCATGGACGAAAGTGAAATTGATGAATGTAATTGAATTATGAGAAACAATTATTAATGTTAATATTCAATAATTCATTTATCCTCCTCTTCCTCTGTCATATTATATCGTCAGAATATTTAGGGTATATATAGGCTTCTCTTATATGAATGTTGGTTACATTCAAATATTTTCACTTTACTTTATAATATTTTCAAGTATTTCGTATTTATAAGTGCTTTTAAGCTTTTACTCATTTCCTGTCTTACTACGCAAAAGAAATAACGAAAGAAATAGTGTTTAGGCACCCTTTGTTCATCATTATTTTAATTGCCTATTTGAAAATAACGTCGCTTTCAAACCCAAATTACCGAACGATATTCTTCTATTATCAGTACTATATGAAAAAAAAAAAAATTCTTATATTTTATAATATAATATCGTAGTATGAGAGTAGAAATATATTATGTATATTATGAAAATAGACGAAGGACTTTAATAACATACGCTGTGCACAAACTCATCTGTCAAGTTTTGCCCTGTTTTGCATAATATGTCCGTATCACTTAGCCTACCTGTTCCAAATTAACGTTCGTCTAATCTTCATGAAGGTTGATACTGAGGTAGCTACAATGTTTGTGTGTTTAATGGAAAAGTATAATTAAAAATAATTATTTTGTGTGAAAAAAAAGGGGAGTTGTTTTTTTAACAGAAGAAGATAAAAATTTTTCGGGATGTTAGATAATAAATCCTGCCAAATAATATCCTATCCTATATCTTATAAAACAAAGTCGCTTTTCGTGTCTGTCTGAACTTTCTAACTCTTCTTCTTCTAAACCACCCAACGGATTTTGATACGGTTTTTACCATTAGGTCGAGTATTTCTCAGGGAAGGTTTATATATAGTTTATTAATTGTAAATTCTTATGTAAATTAACATAAATACGATAAATGTGTATAAAGTCCTACCCGTTGAGACACTTTCGCGCATGCGCTGCTTTAATGATAAGTACTACATGAAAATAATGTACTGGAGTATTGTTCCTCTTAATATGATCTACAAAAAAGTCCGCGACGGCATATTCGTATCTTTTAAGAATAACGTGTAGTGATCATTTTTCTGTTTAAAAATAATAATTTCAATATATTTTTTATTGTGAAGGATATTTTTCCATAATGGTATTAATCCTTATCCTTTAAAATACTTTATTAATTTTCTACGTTAAACGAAGATAAAATTTGCTTTTTACACTATTTCGAAATTGCGAATAGTTTTAGAGAAAAACGCATTTAATTATTGACACATCACGCCGTTGTTACATCAGCTGTATGTTACTCAAGCTTCACTTATCCCTTACTCTCAGCATATAAATAAGTATATTAGTTACGTTGGCCATTTAATGTAGATCAAAACTGTCTTTTAGTGTTTTCTATTTTAATAAGTACTTAAGAAGTTACTGCACACTGCTTATACAAGTGGTGGTTCAGTGGTAGAATGCTCGCCTGACACGCGGGCGGTCCGGGTTCGATTCCCGGCCGATGCATTCTATTTAATTTTCCTCACACTTTGCTTTTCATCAGGGACAGAATACCCTCTTCAGCATTAACCACAAGATTTAGATGCGTTTGCACGTATTGGATAATTGGAGTTGAATGTATTATTTCAGCGCGATATATTTGGTTTCATATTTTTTGTAGTAGTTATTAGTAGGTAGGCTTTTGTTTATAATTTCTTCCGTTTGAAAATAGTCATTTAACTATATAAAAATAGTCATTTACATATATTTTAATAAGTACTTGAAAATATTAGTAGCACAGATTTAAAATTACGGTACCTACTAAAAAATCCTTGCTGTGTAAAACAATTGGAAAATCCTTATTGAAACTACGAAAATGCGGGTTGCATTAGGGTTTAAATAATTTTTTTTAAGTACTTTGCAAACATACATTATATGAATAATCCAGTAGTAAAAGCGGGCGAAGCCGCAAGAGGGTCGCTAGTTATGTATATAAATCAAAATGAAATGAAATATTTTATTCTAATATCATTCAATTCTTAAAATTGCCTTGACAATTCTATAGCAGATTTGATTGAACATCAAGTGTCAACATAAAGTTTATTGTCATTAATGATTTGTAAGTAACTTAAGGTTATAACAATCTAACTTTATAGATTAATTTGGAGTTAAATATTTAAAGAAATTTTTTTCAAGAAATTATTTTACTACAATTTAAATCTCAAATGAGTTTAACAACATTTAAGAAAGACATTTACGTTGCTAAAACATATTGCGTTGCTATCCCTACAAAGGTATGGTCAACATATTCATAACTGCAAACTCATGAGGTCATTTATATCCGTTCTCTACAAAGGATTTGTAGTCTCATTCGTTATACCGATATACACTACCGTTCATAAGTATTTGCCCAGTGTTGTTTTAGAGAACTAAAGTATTATGAGCGAATATATGATCGACATAACTATCTATTTTAGCTTTAATACTACACGACAAACGACAGAATCTGTTAAATTAACACTTATACTGATATTTAATTGAAAAAAGTTGATTTTATTCAAATCTGAAAACAGTCGCATTGCATACCCTGATGGTATATTTGTTATATTGGGAGACTTAATGTAATTTTTACTTATTGATTATTATTTATAGTATAAAGAGAACTATATTTTTGCACATAAAAGACTAAATATAAATAAATTAGTTTTTTAACAGCCTTCATAAGCGTATCTACTCAAGGCTATTAAATTTTTTGGTGAGAAATCCTTCTCGCAGTCATATTTTGAATAAAATGGTGAAAACTAAAGAGTTATCTAATGAAATACGTTCTATGATTATTAGTTTACATAAATTAAATAAAAATAATCGCGAAATTGCCGCAATATTAAAAATATCTCGAAGAACAGTAGACTACAACGTGAACAAATATCTAGACACTAACAGTTATATTAACAAAAAACGGACTGGACGTCCCCGTAAGACTACGAACAGTGAAGATCAGATCATAGCATTGACCAGCCGACGCAAAAGACGGATACAAAAAAATACTCCAAGACAATATGACGTCTTCTGGTGTTCGATTAATCGGTAAGAACTTCATGTTTCAGCATGACAATGACCCTAAACATTCTTCTAATCTATGCAAGAAGTATTTGAAAGACATAGAGCGGAAAAGAGCACTAAAGGTTATGGTATTGCCATCGCAATCACCTGATCTCAATCCTATAGAATTATTATGGGATAAATTAGACAGAGAGGTGCGAAAAGAATGCCCGACTTCCACCATGCATCTCTGGGATATACTGCAGAAGGAGTGGAATGCAATTCATCCTGGCTACCTGATAAAATTAATTGATAGAATGCCTAAACTCTGCGCAGCGGTAATAAAGGCAAAAGGAGGATATATTGATAAAGACAAAATTTAATAAATAACCTAGCTAAAACTTAACATTTTTTTGTAAAACAAAATTAAATTTATTATAGGGAATAAAATTTTAATAATACAAAATTGTTTTAATTGATTTTTTTTTCAAAACTCATTTATTCCTTAGTGGGCAAATACTTTTGAACGGTAGTATATATGTCAGGCACTCCAGACGTACAAACACTATTAGTAACAAGGTTGAATTAGACCTGGATTTCCTTATGAAGCTGTCCTTTGACAGAGATTAAAATTGGTAATTTATTTCAGTGGGATATTTTTAAGATTATATAAAGCTAAGTAAAATATAAATATATATACTACTTCTTTAGTTTCCACGTTTATGACACACTTTAAATGAAATTATTTTTTATTTTCGTGCTTGTCACTCCCTATGTTCCTCATTTTCCGTCGAATTCTGAAGGTGTTGCGTGGTGGGTGGTAGAACTCTAGAAAAAATAATATGTTAAATATTTTTCAAAAGCATGTATCGAATCCACAGTCTGCGGCGTTTAGAGTCGCACGCTTGGCCGCTTGGCACTACTGGCCTCATTTTAGTACTTGAAAATCCATTTTAGAACATTCGAAGTTTAGAGACGGCTATGTTCACGTAACGAAAACCAAAATATACGCCATGTAACCAATTAAAAGAGTTTAATTTGAAAACATATTATTACCATTTTTTTGAAATAGTTACATATTTAGAAACCATTGTGACTTTTTAATAAATATTCTCTGGTGTACAGCTGGAAGCTGTTTTTTAATATATTTTTTAAAGTGTACAAATCCAGCTTAAAAACCAAGAAAATCAGTAGATATGTTCGTGTTTGTCTAGGCTGGTTAGAAAAGGTGAAGGTTGATATGGTCGGACCGTAGTCCACCAACCTTTTCATTGAAAGCGGAGTTATTTGTCATAAGCCTTCCTTTACTGAAGGGGCGACCCTTCTAAAATACTGGTGATGCGTGATGATATCTTTACTACATTTGCTTTATTTAGAATTTTTTTGTACATTTTTTTCAGCTTCACGCTGTATTTCACATGTAGCAGGATAGACATTGGGAAGCTAGTGTTAAGATACTCCACTCTCCACTTTCCACAGTAATGTTATTGAGGGCATTGCGTGTCAGAACTTTCCTCGAGTGGGAATCAAACCCACAATCTGTCCCAGTCTGTACACGCTTATGCTCCACTACATATATGAAAAAAATAAAATGTATTTCCTAAAAGCTAAATATAAGCATACATTTAAATTCAAGGTGCGAATGGATACAGGAGTTACCATTTTACGAGTAAAGATTTATTTTCACCACCAGTGTTTTTACTTCCGTAACGCGCACGTCACGTCCGTAATACTATCCGAGGATTAGTCTTGGAGTGGAAAACGTTATGATCTCGTCGTCTTTGTTTAAAGATATTATATTCTCGCATCTTTCGGAAAGGTCGTGAATTTAGTTCTGTTTGTTCAACTAAGAGCTCCGTGGGACAGTGTGATCGGTTTCTGTCGCCTCGCTTATTATTTTATGGTGTAGAATGTTATATAATACGTAGACGTAAGGATATGTAGGCTAAGTAGTTATTGTTGATAGAAGTTATGGGTTCAATATTTTAGGGTTCTCGTTCTCGTTCTCTACTATTACGTTCCTATTTATTACGTATTTATTACTTTTCGATTTGCACTTCATCGTTTTTTTTAATCATAAAAGTGTATAAAAAAATTACTTGAATTACTCCTTCTTATTGCTAAAAATGATGATTAAATCGTATATGTAATACTTCGTTATATTTAATACTACCTACATCTTTTGTGGAATATTAGTATGATTTGCTAACTAAATTAGTCAACATGTCTGAAATATACATTTGGTAACCTAATTCCACGTCATTCGATAGCATGTATTGAAATTAGGTCAAAATTTCTAAGATTTGAGGCCGACGTGGCGCAGCGGCACAAGGGTCTGACTGTAACGCGACGGTTGTGGGTTCGATCCCCACTCGAGGAAGTAAAATATTTATTTATGTTTATATTACCATTTCTTCGCCCTGGTATCGAGGCAAAGTGCGGCGTTGAGTTCTGCTACTCAACACTGAACAGAATTCGACAGAAAGTGTGGAAACGTGTGTCTTAACACTAGCTTCCGTTCTGCCTACTATGCTGTGTGCGGGATACAGCGTGAAGTTGATAAAAAAAATATCTAAGATTTCGCTTAAGAATTTATTATTCAAAATTTGACTATCCTCTATATATTACAAATTACAGGTGCATTTTACATTCGGTTATATAATATACGAGTAAGAAATACAAGAATAAAAGTTGCAAGTAAAGCAACATTTTGACATAACGACAAACATAACTCCTCGCAAGAGAAGCATCGCAAGTTCTACAGCTCACTGGAGATCTTGGATTTATAAATATTTTGTCGTAAATTATTACTCTTTTATATTTTTGTTTTCAAGATTTATTTTTGATACGTTCAACTTTCTCACATTGTAGCGAACCGATATGAATGTTGTGAAATTGGACATGGATTGTATAAATAATAAACTATTCGTTTTAAAAGAAATATCATATTTTATAATATATTTTATTTAACGTTTGATTAATTTAAGATAACAAGCAAATAAATAATTAAATATTTAAAATTATCAAAAGGTTGTTTTAAGACCGTCGAGAAGTGATGGCACAGATTTTGCGGTACTTGTGGTTTTAATCTCACTGGAGAGACTAAACTATTTTTATTTTCTTGTCTTGGTTCTTATAAAACGCAATAAAGTGCAGCGTTGAGATTCGCAAGTCAATATGTAATGTCTTAAGAATTGGGCAGAGGGTAAGGCGGATTGTTTTAACCCTAGGTTCCCTCTGCCTACCCAGCTACACGCCCATTTCCACATCATTCATCCATAATCCTAGTAATGAAAAGTGAATGACTATATGTACGAACAACGTAGATAAAAGTAAAAACTATATAGTAAAATTACTTCAAAAGAATTAAGGCAAAATAGTTATTTAAGTAACGTATAAAAATTTGAATAGGACTTGGAAACTGTCCTATTAAAGGGCACGGATTCAAATCCCGCTACATTAAAATGGTTATACGTTCCCAAAATAAATATATTTTCTTATAATGTAAATAAACGAATTTAGGAATTTTCAAAATAATCAGAAATTGGCGACCAAAATCAAAGAATCTTATAAAAAGGCAGGTAAAAGATAGTAACATCGTTGTGGATACATCATACGAGAAAAGATATAAAAGGTAAAAATTGGCCCTCAAAGCTGCGTCAATAGGTATCGTATCTACACTTTTCTATCAGATTTTGGTTCTATCTAATCACATAAAGGGCGTCGGTAGTGAGAAGTCGATATTTCACTTTTTATGTCGCACTGTCATCCACGATGTAAAAATATATATAGAAAAAGTAGCTAGCACCAGTTTTACGATGTCTTTAATGTGTTTGTTGTCTTTTTATAAGCTTTACTTTGTTTCGAGTTGAAAGTCTTTGTTAGGTTTAAACGATAGACGTTATAAAATAGTGATAACTTATTCTGTTTTAAAAGTATATAGCAATTTATTTAAAAAAATATTACTTGTGGGGTTTTTTTGGTTTAAAAAAAATATATTATGAATACTGAATAAGAACTCTAAAAATACATATTTCTAATCAAATATGAACATAATTATAAAACTCAAACCATTAATTGTTAAAAAATCAAGAAAAAGTGTTCTACATAAAAGTAAGAAAGTAATAAATTGTGATCAAGTCCGCTAAGTAATACTGTAAATGTACCGCAGAGGATTAATCTTTTTTGCAATATTAGGGTTGACTTTACTTCATAACATGAAGAATATATATATATATATATATATATATATATATATATATATATATATATATATATATATATATATATATATATATATTTTTGTCGCTAATTTTCATCTAAATGAATATAATAGTTTTGTTTGGTAATACACTTTTTAATAAATCTAAATAAATTTGATTCCTAGTGAAAATTAAGATCTCGTCGCATCCTTAAATTCGTATTCGAGAATCTGACCGTCTATGCAGGGTGGCGGCGTTGACTTACGTAATATTTAAAGTACAAGGGGTACAATTTATATTGTTAGTAATAGTACTTAGTATTTTTACTCATTTCCACAAAAATATTAATAGAATTTAATACATATTTTACTTATATTGAACACCAGTCTAGATTAATTATTATTATTCAATAGTTCTTGTTAAGTCTGCATACAAAATTACTCTAAAATTTGTTTGACGCGTTGCCAAATATTCTAAGTGAATCAAAAGGAATACCGTCATATAACGTGTGTCTACTATAGAGCAAGTCGATGGAACTTAAGCCTACGAATAAAAGCGTTCTTCACTTCATTGTGAAACACGCCCCCGTACTGTACGAGAACACTTGTTTGTGTTTAAGTCTCGGTTAATAATTAAACGACTTGTAAGGCTGAGTTTATTCCACGAAAGATGAGTCTTGAATATAAATATAGTTGTTAAGTACATTTCTTTTGTACATATTAAGGTCTCCTGTGGCAGGATAGGCATAGGGAACCTGGGAACCTAGTGTTATGGCACTCTGTACACATTAAGACACTTCTGTTCTTCACTTTCCGCCTAATTATGTTGAGTGGCGGTATTTAACGTCGCACTTCGCCTCGTTACCAGAGCGAGGAAATGAAAATAATTACTAAATATTTTATTCCTTCGAGTGGTATTGATCCCACATCCCTCCTTCACGACTGGCTGGAAAAAATAAAAGTTATGAGTAATTCATTCTTATATTAGACTAGCGGACGCGCGCAGCTTCGCTTACGTATTTAGGGGTGAATTCTAATAACCCATGAAACATGTGTTCAATGAAATATTTTTAAGATTTAAATTTAAAATTTTATAAAAATCGGTGGCGATTTAAGAATTATTCCATACAAACTTTCAACCTCTTATTTGCACCCTTAGGGGGAGAATTCTAGAAAACGATGAAACACGTGTTCAATTAAATACTTTTAAAAATCTAAATTTCAAATTTTATAAAAATCGGTGCCCATTTAATTTTTTTTCCATACAAACTTCCAACCCCTATTTCACCCC
Organism: Heliconius numata; assembly: GCA_016802625.1. Classification (NCBI taxonomy): domain Eukaryota; kingdom Metazoa; phylum Arthropoda; class Insecta; order Lepidoptera; family Nymphalidae; genus Heliconius; species Heliconius numata. Next base: position 2,310,744 of record JAEBDU010013326.1, read on the forward strand.
TTTAGGGTTAACATTTTTTAAAATCCCTTCTTAGTGGATGTCCAGATTACGAAAGTAAACATCTGTCCAAATTCCACGTTTCTACGCACAGCGGTTACGGCTGTGCGTGCGTCTTACCTCAGTCAGTGAGGACAAGTCCTTTTATATATATAGATGGGCAATAAGGGAAGTACTATGTAAGTAATTTGTTGCTTATATTAATTTAGAAAATCTTTATATTAATATAAAACGTAATTAACAAATAATTATTTAAATTGAAATTTACAGAACCGCAAGACGGTTAAGTAACGGCCCCTCATTTACCAGACATACGCTCAAGAAAGCTATTAAAGATAAGAATTACCGTCGAATACTAAACAGATGAGTCAATTTGCAAAATTACTTACCGTATAATAAATTTTGGCAGCTCGCTATCTGCCGGCCAATAAGTCACTGTTGTGGATAGAACTGAATACAAAATGGTGGTCTCTCATATTTCAAGTCATGTACACATACATACGTGGATTTCAGCGGAGAGTGATTGATTAAATGTTGACCTTCGGTAGGGTTGCCATTTGTAAAAACGAGCGAGTGGTGTGTTAAAAAATGTAGAATGTTAATTTATTTTGATTGATTTTTTTTTATATTTAATTAAATATAGATATAAGCTTTTTTGTTTGTTTAATTATGTAATAAGTATTTAGTTAATATTAGAAAAATAACAAATGATGACGATGATCTTATTATGTTTACACATATTATATTTAGTTTTTGTATGCTAGAATATCGAATTATGCTTGTTTTTTTAAATACAAATAAAATTATCATAAATATTTTAAATTCTAAATATATTACATTATGATTCTAAAGAAAAAAACGTTTAACCTAATAGTTGCCTTAGTGTAACAACAAATTGAAAAAATAAAGGCTTTAAAGAAATTACGAAAGCCAGCCTCATTTTATGCCGCTATATATTATCCCCAGCAACATTTATCATAGATAAGTGTGCTCCTTATTTATAAATGAATAACTTATAAGGCGTAATGGAGCTATGCTATTTTACGCGATATGGAAATTTCAGTCCCAACGGTAGTATAAGCAGTTATATTTTTATTTAACCCTGTTTGCTTTACTGGCACTGGCTGAGTGTACAAATAACTTTTATTTTATTTTTAATTTCGACATGTATTCGAGACTGGGTTTTATTTTGTATGGATTTTCGTAGGAAATTTGGCAGCAATATCGTTTTCATCACTGTGTCGATAAACAGGATAGAAAATATAAGGAGGATAGAAAAAATGTATGAAATAAGGGCCGGCGTCGAGGTTAATGAGAATGGGCGTCGTTTCGCATCCGATACTAGGTAGAACGAGTCATAGAGCTCTATTTCTCCTCCTTTACCGCTTTTTTGTTTCCATGCGACCGAACTGGCAAGTTCAGGACAAAACTATTAACAATGCGTAAACTGATTTCTCGTCGAGTTCCAATATATAGTCGAAATTGCTTTGAACGTCACGTCTGTAGCACTATTGCGTTGCTTTTGACGAGCACAGGCTTAGGTTGATTCCTTCGATGTAGGGGAATCGATTGAACATGTCGATTTATGTTGTTGTTTAATATTTAACGGGTTTTTTTTTGCATGTGGGGTTAAAGGCCATGATGGCGCATTGGTAAAGAATATGACGTAAACGCGAAGGTAGTGAGTTAGATTTCAACGTGGGGAATTATGAAGTGAATTACTTTCTTTTTCTCACTCAGATAAGATACAGCGCGAAGTTAAGTTCCGCCACTCAACGTGAACTCAACACTCGAACATTGGTTGTAAAACGAAGCAAGCGTAACGTGTGAAATGTAGCAAGAAGCTAAAAAAATCGTCATTGTTTCCATTGTTTCATTGAACATTACAGTTTGAAAGGGTTTGTAAAATAATTTTAGTATTTCCATTAAGTTAAAAGCTAAGCTATATGAAAAACAACAAGCACAACATGTATATTTTTTATACACAATGGGGTTAATACAATACATATGTAGTAGATGCCCATTTATTTTTCAGTTCACGCAATGTTTCGAATTAAGGTTAAAAGTGAAGAATGCCTTTACATTTGGTTTTCTCCGCCTACTCAAGTATATGGAACGTCCAGCTGTAATTGTATTTAATTTATTCTTTAATATCTAACATAATTCTTATTTCTAAGAATACTAAGTATGTTATTCACAAGAAATATTGTATTCAAAGAAAGATTATATCTAATATCGCAGTGATATTGAGTTTTCATATAATGCTAACTTTGGCGAAATTGCGCCGTCGTAAGTCACGTCTGGCACAAGCCAGCGACAGAGGCGCGTCAGCACAGAAAATTATTTTATGAGGCTTATTGATTGGTTTATATATATTATTTCACTTAATATAGCTTGCAAGTTACTATATATTTGGAAACGTAATTTTAACTAAAATTAAGTGAAAAAATAATTATTTCAATTTTAAGAATTGGAGAAAATTATGTTTTAAATAAGCTTGATAAAAGAAAAAAGTAAAATATCGTATAATGCATCTGTATATTTTGTTCTAAATTTAAAAATGCAACAAGACCAAGCTCATTGCTTCTAGTTACATGTTGGCCAGTTAAAAGTTTTAATTGCTTTAAAATACCTCTGGAGTAACAGACGTACAGTAATCAGTGTAGTGGCGGCGAGCTGCCAAGGGTAGGCCGGTTCATTAGGTCCTGGCTGCAGAGCTGCCCGCTCGCGCTGCGTCAGCCCTCGTTACTCTAATGACAGCGATTTCGCTCCACCCAAGTCCGCAATTTTAGTTTCAGCTACAGTTTACTTTTACCCTTCACTAATGGCCTATAAAGCTTCCTCATTTCACCATTGATTTTGTTCCAAATTTTTTGTTGCCAAATTCTGTTTGAGAGTATTCGATTACGATGATAGCCACCCCCCGGAACAGTCCAATTTTCCTGATATATTTTTGGACCAATTAAAATGATTGCGCAAATAGTGGTAGATGGTTCCAGTAAAAACGGTCGGATGAGGTCTGATAAGTGCTCGAGTATATGAAACTCTTTGTTTGTAGAAATAGCGTTTTCCCTTTTTATTCGGTTAACCGCAAAAACCCGACACATCCTGACTATGATTTATTTTGCGGCCTGTAAGCTGCGGGTCACTTTAATAAATGTATTTGGGGAAGGTGCCCTTAGAAATGGATGAAACTCTCTAGATGCAATAATTTTATATACATCATATATCTACCGTCGTCGGGTGGTCGAAGCCTTAATATATTATTCTGTCAATTGCATATGACATTATTATTCTCTGAAATATCTTTCTTTTGGAGTATTTTCTTCTTTATATTAATGTACTTAGAGTGCTTACGGACCATAATTCTTTTAGTAGATATTTAGGGTAAAAGAATTACATTTGAAATAAATGAGAATTTATGCCTAACATAGCTTTAATAGAATTTATGATTGATTAAATGTATCTTCCTTCAGACAATTTATGCTGAAAAATGTTATTTTAGTAAAAACATTTAGGAAGGGTCGAGGACAGAAATAATCCAAATTAAGGGACATAATAAAGAGACCCCTTCAATAGCTTTCTTGGGAGCAGCGCTTGTAAATATTATTTGAATGTTTGTACTTAGATTTTCATAAAATTAAAAGATCAAATAATTTTTCCCCCTTATTCGTAGACTTCTCTTAATTTATGTAAATATCACTTTGCCAAGTTTATAATAATGAATTTTCAGTCATTTTACAATGTTAATTAAATGTAATGAACACTCTTCCCCTTCAAAAAATTAAATACTAAAATATATTAGTTACAATATGTACATATATTTTTCTAGTATTCGATACTAACAAGACAAGGTAAGCGATTTCTGATAACCGGCTGTTTAAATCATGCTCTGGGAATGCCCATCGGGGAGCAATCTCGGGTGGAGCGAAGATATATAGCGCGAACCGAATACTTGCGTTCTCAAAATATCGTATCAGGGAGCGCCGTATGACACACATAGGTATAAATAGTGCGGCGTAGAAGTCAGTTGACTAAATAAAAATGAGCCTGTGGGGGCTGTGAGCGGAGGAGCAGAGCGCCGGCGCCGTGAGAGTGGCCGTCGCTTCAGGCAGTTTCGAGCCAGACTCGCCGGCGCCCGCCCGTAGCCGCGGACTGCCCTGCTACGCGCTACCGACCGCCGATGTCGTGCGTAGCTCGCGCGAAGCGAACGAACGCTCACGAGCCCCTCTTAGCTTTTAGTTATCAAGGCTGCGACAGGTGAGCGAAGTGAGCATGAGTGCCCGTTTCTCCGCGCCTGTAATGATTTGCAAGTGACTGTGCTCTAAACTTACAATGACAACTATGTTTCACTTACGCAACGTTGAAATAGACTTTTGCCACTTTCGAAATAACAAGTTTGTGTTGCGCCAACTTCAGTGTCATCTAGTTTTTAATCCAGCCTAAGTGAGGACATTCGAGCGAAATGGCTTCACCTTTTAGGGAATGTTTTTTACTTATTTTTATAATATTGCAAGTGACTAATGTTATATCGGCTTGCCCTAAAGTATGTGAATGCAGGAACAATTCAAGCTCGTGTCAAATGTGTTCGTATGGTGTTTCGTTTAAAGAGAGTGTAAATAAATATCACGTGGAAGTTTGCTGTCAAAAAGACTCGACTCTATTTAATTGGGTAAATAAGAAGGAGGATAAAACTTTCACTGAAGTTGTAATTAAGTATAATTCTACGTGCAATTCAAGTAAAATTGAATTTGACTTTCCTCTGCTAGATACATATTCAATTACTATGACAAATAATAGCATAAAAAAATTGCGAATAAATGTAAAATTTAACAACGTTCGAGAGATTGATTTGTCTCACAATAAATTACAATTTATAAACAAAGGACTCTTTAATAACTTTACGAACATTCGTAAATTAATTTTAAGTAAAAATTGTATCAATAAAATTTATGAAAACAGTTTTGCTGGTCTCACAAAATTATCAGCCCTGGACTTGTCAGAAAATAATCTTACCAGTTTGACAAATGTATTTTCGCCACTTAAGAACCTTCAACATCTTAATCTGAGCAGGAACAACATACAATTCATTCACGATAACTACTTCAATAACTGGTTGCTCCAACATTTGGACATCTCTCACAACAATCTAATAGAAGTGACACCCGGAGCGCTGCAGCAATTACCGAACCTTGCTCGGCTGTTGTTAACAGACAACCCGCATCTGGGGATCACACAGCTGGATACACAGTTGTTGGTTGGGACGGGACGCAGACTTCAACAAATCGATGCATCGAGAACCGGCCTTTGCCAAGTTCCTGAAGCGTTCACCCATTCAGTCCGCTTTCTGTCTCTCGTCGGGAATAAAATAACATCTATAAGATGTGGTGACCTCGATAGCTATCCTTTGTTACAATCGCTAGACTTTTGCGATAATAAAATTTCATCTATAGAGGACGATTCTCTTGGAAGGCTGGAAATGTTATTGTTTTTAAAATTAAATAAAAATGTTCTTTTGAATGTACCACGGTCTCTGCCGGATGGATTAAAATATTTATCAATCAATGAGAATATTATAAAGAATCTTACCAAACCAGATTTAAAAGAATTACCTAACCTTCGTATTTTGCTATTAAAAAGTAATCAAATAGAGTTTATTGAAGATAGCATATTTGATGATTTACTTTCATTAGAAATGTTGGATTTATCTGATAATCCGATAAAATGGTTATCCTCGAGTACATTTGATGGACCTTTATCTCTACGCGACCTGCGACTCTGCCATTTGAATTTATCTGTACCTGAAAAGGATGGCTCATTTCCTCTGTCGTCGCCTGAAAGCGTGCAAATGCTACATCTCCAATCTAGTCCCGGCTTAGCGAGACAATTGTTATCTGACTCTGCGGCTTTAGCAGCTTTTTCCCATCTACAGTATTTGGATTTGCGGTTGAATAATCTTACAGAAATAAGAAATGATTTATTGTTTTATTTAGGGCAACTCAAAACCCTAAGATTACACGGTAATCATATAAACTGTAGTAAAGAACTGTGGCTCTCGGACTGGTTGAATTTTAATAAAAGCATTTTCCATAACGAAACATGTTATTATTCGACGCTAGAGGCAAAGACAGAAATTTCTAAATATAATTGTACATTTCCAGAGACATTCACGATAAGTGAAAGCTTGCCACCTGTTAATTTGTATAGCACAGAAATGATAAACAAATTATTAAGATACTATGGATACTTGAATAATAAAACAGAACGAGTCAAATATAATTTGAATAATTCAACTACCAAGAATAGCATTAATACTTTCATTTTAAATGATAATAATGATACAAATAATGAAATTCTACATGATCAATTCTTATTTAAAGATGCGTTTGAAGAAAATAAACCACTTAAACAGAAAAAGGAATTAAATAATTATTTAAATAATACATTATTCGTTAAGATTAGAGAATCGTCGAGAATATTAGATCAGAAAAAATATGAAAACAATCAATTAAAGTTCGATCATAAATTTTTAGATATCGAACAATACGCACCGTTTTCCACTCGATCGACAAAAAAAGAAAATGACGATGACAAGGAGATCCACCGAGGGAAATTTTCAGGAAAACGATTAAATAAACCAGTAACAACAAAAGAATCTAAACCAATTATTTGGACAACGAGACATCAAATTATTGGAGTTTCTGCCGTTACTGAGGCTTACACAGTGAATCCAAACGGTAGATTAGAATATTCGTCGTACCGAGAGAATCATGCAAGCTACGCTCAATATATCGGAACGATAGCTGTTATATGCCTTATGCTGGTATCCTTAGTACTTTGGGCTAGTTTTCGTCAAAGGTACAAAAGAAGACAGCTTAGAGCTTTGAATAGAGATATAGAGGACCAAATAGAAGTGTCAAATATATCCGGAGGAGTGCTGTGGTGACATCTCCGCGCAGCCGACCCCACGCCTTTTGAATACGATTCACTACTGACGTAGCATCGTGTAAGTATTGGTAAATATACATTTTGTGAAATAAATATAATATAAATTAATATTATAAAGAAGAAACATTTGTGTTTTTGTATGTACGTTTATAATGTTTTCACACAAAAACCACTAGACCGATTGCAAAAGTTCTTGTAACATTAGAAAGCTGCATCTTTACAGAGCGACATAGGTTATATTACATTTTCAAAAAAATAGGGATCGCTAATTAAAATGAAGTAATGTCACCCAAGGTGGGAAAAAAAAGTTATAAAAAAATCTGGCATCGCTTGCGCTGCGAAACTATTGATGATAGAAGTCCGCGATACCATATGTCCAATTACTGTAGTTAGGCCACTATAACTATTTTTTTACTTTTTAAAATGGTTAATAACTTTGTATTAATCCTTATTCCTTCTTGTAAAAAGTTTTAATAAATAATATTAAAAAAATTCAGACAGTTTATATAATTTTTTTTTTCAGAACGAGGCGGTCGACTGCAGTTAACGGGAAAAGTTTTGTGATATATCCGAACGTACATATTTTTTTATGAAATAAGTACAAATAGAGAAATATTTTAAGCAGCTTAGGTTAGTTTTTAACTGTGTATATAATGTAAACACTTTTGAATATCTTATGTGGAACCTAAAAAGCGTTAAATTAAATCGACACTATTGTAAAGTACCTACGAGAGGAGTACTTATATATAATTTTCTACTCTAATTTTGTTTCAAAGAAAATTTGATTTGACTGTAAATAACTAAATAATGTATAAATGGTAAGCTACTTTATAGTAGGTCACTCAGATAAGCACCTCGAAAGATATTTTATTTGGGACTTTAAAAATTCAGGTTATGTCACACAGTTTGAAAATTCATAGCTATAAATAAAAATAAATAATAGTTTTACATGATTTGTGTATAATAATAAGACAAGAAGAACATTATCCAGCAAAATTGTTTTAGCAAATTGAAACAATAGTATGATTTAATTAAAAGTGCGTTAAATATTTTCTATATTCAATTAAAACTATATTGTTGTCATATAAATGCTACGTAATATTCATATTATATGTAATATTCTAAACTACATACATATATTTTCAGAGTATTTTAGTTTAATACATGCTACTGTTAAGTTAAATATGTAATTAGAGCCTTGGGGAAGGCTCTAATTTCATACTATATTTCAGGGATAGCTAATACACTTATATTAGATGGGTCTAATATAAGTGTATTACCTATCCCATTAGTGTGTGAAGTGTCCTAATGGGGTGTTCCTGGAGGGAACCTGGGAACACTGGTATTCCTAGTTCCCCCTACTTTGCTATGTATGGGCTATAGCGTGAAGCTGAAAAAAAAACCTCTCATCTCATTTTTATTCCAACTTAATGTTGAAATTTAACTCCACTCCTATAATAATAATTTCTCCTAATGGGGATCGAACCTACAACCTTTACATTTACATCATATTGTTAACAATTGCCCCACTGAGTTACTAACATCAGAGAGACACTATAAAGTAGCTACAATTAGGATAAACGTTGCCAAAAAAATGCAAAGATCATGTCTTCCCTATTAATTCTTCTAGAATAACTATTTACATACATTTTTCATGAGCCACATACAATATGTATAACAGTACGATGTGCCATACTCATTCCTATGAATTATTTTGTAAATCTTTTTAATGTTTAAATGTAAAATAAATAGTGTATTCATATTAATTTTTATTAATCAATATTATTGATCTTTTTTGTGTAGATTTTTATACTACAATATATTTATAAACTATTCAATATTTCAAATAATACGTTTCTATTGTATTTCTTTGCATATATTCTTACAATTGTATTTTTTATTGCTCAGGTTAATTCTGTATATACGTACACGGATCTTGAGATTACAGTTATTATGTACTTAAATATTATTAACTTTTCACTTTATTAATAGTAGATATGTTTCTCGTATAGTAATTCAACTTCATGCATCACTGTGAAACTAAGGTTGTAATTCGATATATAAACGTTCGAAGACAAATGTAGATATATGTATGTTTTTACGTAACAGTAGTTTATGTTGTACAAACAAATAGCCGAAGATAATAAATAAATAGATTGATTCATTTGCTTGTTTTATTTAATTATTCACACTTTTCTATTAAATAATATAATTATTAATTTATACAATATTTTTATGATTATTTTTTATTACCTTTATGCATTAGTTTATAGTGGGGTAGGCAAAGATAAACTAAGACATCGGTTTTTTAACGATTCCGAGGCGTTGTATTGGGTGTTGAGTGAACGACGGAACTAAGTACTGCCATTTGTCTTACCCAAGCGAGAAAATGAAAATAAGTTGGAGCTTCGAGTCGGCTACCCCAAATAGAATTTACTTAACTTAACCTGGGAACCTAGTCTTAAGACACTATTGTTCCCCACTTTCCCTCGAATTCTTGAGGAATCGAACCCACAACCATCGCGTTTACAATGGCACGCTCATTAATATTTCTATGAATAAATATTATCATATATCATATTGTTTTTTTATTTATTAACGTAAAATTTTCATATCTAAAATCGCTTAATTAAGCGATTTATAAAATTTGATTTAAAATTTGGGCTTACTTAAAACATATAATTAGTTAAAACGCTATACCACGTAAGTCCAAGTCTACCAGTATATTTACGTTAGGTGCTCGTCCACTACGACTAGTGTAGGTTTGTGCTTAATGTAGAACCGAGGATCTTAATCCATCTTTTGTTTAAGTGGATTAAAGGGGAGTGGTTAGTAAAGTGTAGTTAACTAAGTAGTTGTATTGACTGGGTTTACGAGTATATAGTAGGTATGTACGTATGTACAGGAGGTCGTATGTGTAAGGTCACTTTTGGTTTTAATTTAATTACAGTACAGTGTTTTTAAAGAATTGTTTTTTGTTTTTCAAATCTAAAACACAATGTAAAGTAATATTTTTTCCAATGTAAGCTAAATGTTATTTAATTTAACAAAATATATATACATAGACTATTCTTTTATTTTCGTGCTGTATCCAACACATAGCAAGGTGGGCAGAGGAAACCTGAAAACCCAGTGTAAGTTAACCAAATTCTTAAACCAAAAAAAAAGTTTTCCACCAAATTCTGGAGGCATTACGAGTTGAGTGGTGGAACTTAAGGCTGCACTTTTCCTCGACACCAGCGCGAATATCAAATATTAAATATGTCATTACCTCAAGTAGGAATCGAACCCACAACCTGTCGCGTTTACAGTCTCATATTTGTGAATCTGTGCTAACACAGTACTTTTTAATAGGACGCTAACATTGACAAAGAAGACAATAATTATTAAAAGGCACACTAATTACTTTCACCGTTAATTCTTAGTTAAAACTTTTATAACAAAGACTGTCTCTAATATATGTACATATATTCAACCTTCTACATATATCAAAGTACACCGTGTACGAGAATATAATAGACCAAAAGTATGTTCCTTCTAACATTCAACATTTATTAGGAATTCAATACATATTAATCATTCAAGTACTCCAGAATTTATGGTGAGACAACGGGTTTTACGACGAACCTGGCTACGGAATGAGATTCGGGACTCGATTGTTAAACCTTACAATTGAATAGATGAAATATGTTAGATCTAATTCGTACTGGAGGTTTGTTTCGTGTTTTTGCTTAGTGTTTTTTTAAATGTCTTGTTTTTTAAATTTCATGTTTTTCATTTTGTTTGTAATGTGGAAGTTATGCCCGCGGATAAGACCAGAAGTCCAGAACATATATTATGTGAATTAATTATAGGAATTTTACTACTTAATTTTTTGGCGGATTGGAACCTTATGTTAACACACTCTGTTCCCCAATATCTGGCTGAGGCCGAGGCCGAGCATTACCTTGTTACCAGAGCGAAAAAATGAAAATATTAAATAATTCATTACTTTGAGTGGGAATAGAACTAACAACTGTCGTGTTTACATTCCCACGATACCATTTCCCTCTTTTACTCTAAGTTTAATCATCGCTAACACTAAAAAAAGTTCAAACAAATTTTAATATAAAATACAATTTCATAATACCAAAAGCTATTCACAACCGACTTATTTGTATATTGAAATCAAAATAAAATATTCGGGATTGAGAAAAATGCCTTATTTACATTTGTGTAAATGAGTTTACTTTTATAAAAGACTATTTGGGAGTTAGCTGAAAATTAATATCGCTTTAACCCAAACGTTTCGTAAGAAAAAGTTCTTACCAAATTAGAATTGTAAATGACGAATGCTTTGATCCATGCCAGAATAAAAATGTCTAACGAATGAAAAAGTACTTGTTAACTGATGGCCATCACAAAAAGTAATATCTTGTGAAGAATTATGCTGAAATATATTTTTAAGAAAGAAAATGTTAAAAGATTAGTTATAGAAAGCAATCTAAATATATATTTTGAAATGGTTTCTTAGAGATTTACAGCGCTAATATTAAGTGGTGTAAGTAGTACAAATATTTGAAGAATTTTACGGAAACTGTTTTCCGTAACATTCTTTCAAATATTTTCAGTAATATTGTAAGCTTATGAGGTCCAACAAGTAGGTAGGCAGAGTAGGCGAGAGAGAAGAGGGTAGGAGTAGACGGAAACTAGTGTTATGTAACTCCGTTCTCTACTTACCGCTGAATTCTGGAAGCATTGCGTGTTGAGTAGCAGAACTCAACGTCGCGCTTTACCTCGACATCAGAGCTAAGTGACGAAGATATTAAATATTTAATTTCTCGAATAGGAATCGAACCCACAGCCTGTTGCGTTTACACATTGCTTCCCTACGCCACGATTGTCGATTCATTTTTATAAATTTAATAACATTATAGAACACAATTTCCTAGTTGTATATTTTTATTAAATTACAAAATATAAAACTAATGGAGGCCTTATAATTAAATTGTAACTGCACCAACTAGGAGCAACTAGGGGCAACTAGGGGCAGGGCCATGAAACACTAGGAATCACGTACGAGTTTTTAATTGACTTTCGCTCTGTCGCAATTCTTTCCTTAATGAACAAAGTTTCTGTATCGCGGTGTGCCAGAGTTGCTACAACATTTATTAATTGTTATTATGAAAATTGTGCTCAAATTAATCGCTCGTGTTCAATATGCTTCTATTGGATTATTTGCGTATTACATTTTAGAAGTTTTAATTTAAATTTATGGTTAAGTAAAAAAAATACCTTAGAAGGAATAATAATGTGTGCAATTGTAAGTGCGATAGGATGTGGGTTCGATTCCCATTTGAAGAAAATAAAAGTTCAATATTTTCATTTTCTCGCAATACCACTAGAATTTGGCAGAAAATGGGTACATACACTTTGTGCGAAGATTTGGTCCGACCGCTTGTTGTTTAATTAGGAGTACAAGCGGGCGAAGCCGCGTCTCAGTCGCTAATAAGAAATAAAATATAAAATGAGGACTGTTAAATCCACATGAAGGTTGTGGTATAGATCAAACAGACGGCGCGGCGAGCTTCAAACGGCGCAGGCACCACCTCCAATATTTATTTTGGAGCTCGCCCCGGCATTGGCTACTCGTGCACGGATTTTATTAAATTATTCAATTTAGCATAGTGAAAACTATACATTGAATTCCGAAATGGCATTTTGGAAATTGACTTTTTATGTTCAGTTTTTCATATGTCAAGGCAATGATATTATTTAAATTGGGTTTGATATGCTTTTTAAGCATTAATAATTACAGTTATAAAAATTTAGTCTATATTTTTTACTAGTGGCTGCCTGCAATTTTGTTTGCAATTAAAAAATAAAACCATAATGTCAAGACACTCTGTTCTCCGCTTCTCACATAAATACGAGTCACTGCGTGTTGAATTGCAACTTCATGTCACGCGTGTTACGGGTATGGAGGATTTTGTTTGGTTGGACGCGCTAATCTCAGGAAGTACTCGATTGAATTGAAAATGTATTTTTGTGTTAAAAAGTTTTTATCGAGGAAGGCTATAGCAGTTTTACGTAATATAAACGACTTAAGCAAACATTCCTTTTCAGAACTAAGCTAAAGACTTATCAACGTATCGACAACGGATATAATCGGATGCAGCTATTGATTCTACGGATTCATACACGAAACACTTTACTTGATTTTCATGTGTAAATACTTCTCAGTTTCCTGGTTGTTATAAGCGGCTTAAAGTACAATCTCGTAGCGGGTACGTCGACTGATCCTAAAGGATGTAAAATAGATACGTACGCATCTATGTACCTGTTTTTAATAGGATAGCTTTAATTAAGCTTTTAAATGATTTTGTTTTTATATATTTTTTTTTAGTTTCACGTTGTATCCCGTAAATAGCAGGTTGCCAGAGGGAACCTATTTGTAGATATTTTCTTATTTTTCGCAAATTTTCAAGACATTGCGTGTTGAGTGGTGGACCTCAACGCCGCGTTTTGACTAGTTGACAGAGCGGAGAAAATAAAAAACAAAACAAAAACAGGTATAGAAAGGAATAAATTATATTATATCTTACGTTAACAAACTAAAAACGAATCTAATACTGTATCATTCCACTTGCTTTTCAGAGGTTTTCTTTAAATATCGTTCATTAATTAGTGTATCAATGACGCATTGACTATTTTGGAAATATAAGTGACACAATTAAATCAAAATTTTAAAATAGTCTTTGTGCAGTTACGCCAATAATTCACCAAATGACCGTTGTAATAGATATATACATCTTTTCAAAGTATATACTCGGTATATAGAACACGTTTCTAAAAACGTATTTGCTGTAATGGCTATCAAAAGTACAATACTAACTAAATAACAAAATTGAAATAACTAATTAGGTTCATAACACTATTTTAGCTCAGAAACCTGCACTGTACGCCTGTACAGTACCTGCAGTTAATGTTGAAATTTGATTAAGAACAAAATTATAGAGTAAACTTTGTGATAATTGTACCTACTAGAAAATGATAAATGAGTGGACGGAGGCTCTACTATGTCGGCCCTTAAAGTTGTAATTAAAATCCATTCAATTATATATTAAGTAGTAATTGAGTTCAGTTGTGGCGCAGGGGCAGAAGTGCGACTGTAAACGCATCTGGTTGTGGGTTCGATTCAGACTCAAGGAAATGAAATATTTATTTATTTCCATTTCCTCGCTCTGGTGTCGAGTCAAAGCATGGCATTGCGTTACTCAACACGCAATGCCTCCATAATTTGGTGGAAAGTAGGGAACGGAGTGTCTTAATTCTTTCTCTGCCTACACTGGTTTGTGCGGGATATAGCAGGATATAGCGTGAAGCTGATTTAATTATAATTTTATTTATATTGTAGATATTGTTTTTGGTTTTTACCTTTTCTAAATATAGGATCATTCTCTCACAGTTACACGGGTGACTTAATAAATCATAATTGTAAAGACAAAGGTCGTTAATCCTTGTTGGTTTTAATCACCAACCCTTTGAGCCAAGCCTGATAAAAGCGCTTAATTAAAACGTTCCCTTTAATATTCACACATTAATATAGTTGAAGCCTAGTTTCTTAACCCTTCGATTACAAATGGAAATTGTTTCATAAAATCATAAGCATGTTTACAATATCAGTTTCACGCTGTATACCGCACATATTAGGGTAGATTGTCAATCCTAATAACTATTGGGCTTCTTGATTTTCTTTTTAGTTTTATGCAGAATATAAAATAACTCTCCGAGTGGAATTAGAACTCAGAACCATCGCGTACTAGATAGCAAATTGTCGAATTTGCGCCACGGCCGTCGTTTTCAGGGATTTGCTAAAAAAATTAAAATGAATAAATTTATTTCTTTTATGTTAATTTCAAATAAATTTTACATTTAACATAAAAAAGAAATAAATGAGCGTTTCCAAAATGAAAAGGTCACCTAATTAAGCAAAGTCCAAGCGACGCGACGGGCTAAAGTCTACGAGAATTCTTAATTTTTTTAAACGTTCGTCCTAGATTTTTAAAAATTAAAGAAATCTTCATCTTTTGTTACAAATTACTGGGATCGCTGTTGGATAAGAAATGTGGACAAAAAGGTTTTTAGGTTTCCATTGTTTAATGTAACAATGAGTCGTCGGGCCAATTGTAGAGAGATAGAGAGACAGACGCGGCGAGGACTGCAATGCGCTCTGATTCAACACTATGTCTATTTGATCAGCTTCCGCTTATCACGTCTTGGCTTATTTCTAATAGTCTTGTATGATTTTATCTATTTGGTTTTATTTTTCTATGAAATATCTTTATAGAAGCTAAACATATAATTGAGGGCGTCGACCGTCGAGGAAGACGACGATTGTGGGTTCGATCCCCACTCGAGGAAATGAAATATTTATTTACGTGTATATTTCCATTTCTTCGCTCTGGTGTCGAGGTAAAGCGCGGCGTTGAGTTCTACCACTCAACACGCAATGCCCACAGAATTTGGCAGAAAGTGGGGAACGGATTGTCTTAACACTAGGTTCCCTCTGTCATATAATTTAAAAATGTGTTGAATGGATTTTGATGCAATTTATTTCAGTATAGCAACTAGTCCTCGGCAACATGTAGGCAATATTTTGAAATTCTAACAGCCTGTCTAATGTATAACAAATATTAATATAACGCCTTAGCAAAAGTTGGTGAACATGATGAGCACTTTTTGTTGGCATAAAAATCGAAGGTCTGAGGAACCCTAGCAGCCCAGCTAAATCTTAATAAATATGGATACAAATAACATAACAATATTAAAAGAAATAATTACATAAATTATGACACTAAAATATATTTTTCTATAAGAATTATAAAAAATATTGGTAGAAATGATTAATGTTTCTGAATGAGGAAGTAAACATGTTGGGTTATATGAGCTTACAAGTTCCGCAACTTGTATCAATTCCGTCCATTTCAATTTATTTATTTCCCAAGTTTACTTTAAGACGGTAACGAAATGATATTACGAAGTTTTTGTTTATTGCTATCGCGAGGATTAAAAATAGGTGGGTGTTTGGTTTAATACTTTTATAAAACACGAATTAGATATGAGGCTGTGGTGCAGGAGCACAAAGTGTGACTGGTAACGCGAGGGTTATGGGTTTGATTCCCACTAAATCAAATTTCTGAGTTTAGGCAATAAGTACACTATTTCGTACTGCTTAGTTTATAGGCTGTCAGCTTGTTATATATTGAAAATATTATACTTATTTATGTACCTAACAGTTTTCTACTAATTTTATTTCGTTATACAAAATACCACATTTTATAAATATAAAATAATGGAAAAAACCTAGTAGTATACAGTAGTATATATTACGTCTAATAAAATACACATGGTCTACTTTGTCCTTTGAATATTTGATATAGTCGATCTAAAGCTACACTGTTAGAGCTCTCCGTACTTTGTGGTCTTGTTTAAATCGTAGTTCATGTTAAGTGGTGGTCGTGTAAACTAAATGGAAAACCACATACTCGGGTATAGCTGCTGGCGGTTGCTATGTATAAAACAGTAATATCTAATTATTTAATATCCTATCCTATCCTATCCTATATCTTATAAAACAAAGTCGCTTTTCGTGTCTGTCTGTTGTTTCTAACTCTTCTTCTTCTAAACCACCCAACGGACTTTGATGCGGTTTTCACCATTAGGTCGAGTATTTTTCATAGGAGGTTTATATATAGTTTATTATTTGTACATTCTTATGTAAATTAACATAAATACGATAAATATGTATAAAGTCCTACCCGTTGCGACACTTTCGCGCATGCGCTGCTTTAATGGTAACTACTACATGAAAATAATGTACTGGAGTATTGTTCCTCTTAATAAGATCTACAAAAAAATCTGCGACAGCATATTCGTATCTTTTAAGAATAACGTGTAGTGATCATTTTTCTGTCTACAAATAATAATTTCAATATATTTTTTATTGTGAGGGATATTTTTCCATAATGGTATTATTCCTTATCCTTTAAAATACTTTATTAATTTTCTACGTTAAACGAAGATAAAATTTTCTTTTTACACAATTTCGAAATTGCGAATAGTTTTAGAGAAAAACGCATTTAATTGTTGACACATCCCGCCGTTGACACATCAGCTGTATGTTACTCAAGTTTCACTTATCCCTTACTCTCAGCATATAAATAAGTATATTAGTTACGTTGGCCATTTAATGTAGATCAAAACTGTCTTTCACTGTTTTTCATTTTAATAAGTACTTTAGAAGTTGTTACAATATCAAAAAATCCTTGCTGCGAAACGGCTCGCCACTCGCCATGCGTCCGCCGCGCCCGCGTGCCTTACACGCATCGGTGGTTCAGTGATAGAATGCTCGCTTGCCACGCGGGCGGCCCGGGTTCGATTCCCGGCCGATGCATTCTATTTAATTTTTCTCACAGGCAGCCACATAGTGCTTGCTTTTCATCAGGGACAGAATACCCTCTTCAGCATTAACCACAAGCAAAAAAAAACCCGCCTGCCTTTATAGCAACGAAGATTTAGATGCGTTTGCACGTATTGGATAATTAGAGTTGAATGTATTATTTCAGCGCGATATATTTTTTGTAGTAGTAGGTAGGCTTTTGTTTATAATTTCTTCCGTTTAAAAATAGTCATTTAACTGTCTAAAAATAGTCATTTCAATATATTTTAATAAGTACTTGAAAAGATTAGTAGCACAGATTTAAAATTACGGTACCTATTAAAAAATCCTTGCTGTGTAAAACAATTGGAAAATCCTTATTGAAACTACGAAAATGCGGGTTGCATTAGGGTTTAATTAATTTTCACATTATCTTAAGTGCTTTGCAAAAGATACATTATATGAATAATCCAGTAGTAAAAGCGGGCGAAGCTGCAAGAGGGTCGCTAGTTCATTATAAGAAAGAAGTTAAAATATATAAAAATATATATTTTTGTAGATAAATACGGTTAGTTTGTCACGATTGGTTATGTTGTTTTAAGAATGCTTGGTATGGGTTTAATGGTTTTTTTTTATGTCTTTATACTGTTTTTTATAAGTAATATAAAATATTTAAATTGTACAGCCATTTTAAAATATTGAGTTATGATTAAAGTTCTTTTAGCGACACAAAAAAGAATAGCAGCAATTAATATAAATAAATTTTACACATTACTTGTCTAGGTGCTCTTTAGTTCAAAGAAAAGCCAAATATTCATATTTTTCTAATTATTTCTTTCTTAGTTTTTCTTATAACAATATACCAGCAATAAGTATGGTTGGATTACATCAGGATAAAAAAAGCCTGCCTTAGTAATATGAATTTAAATTTAACTGTTTTTTGCACTGGACTGGACTTTTGGTTCTTATCTAAAAACGTAGGGCTATTAAATTGAAGTCATAATTACATACCCTCACGCAGGCTCATCTCTCGAAAGGTAAGCTGCATTCAACGACCCTGAATAATTCATTTCGGCTCCTGCACCCCTTTTCTGACTCAGCTGGCGTAAATTTTCTACTATATTCAAAAAACTTTCATTGTAAAATAGTACTTTTTACTAAGTAAGTAAGCTTAGTTTTGTGTGGCTATATTTATAGGACCTCAGGTCTTTTGTTTCTAAGGTCAGAATACGCAAATTAATTAGATCCTTTCATCGAGTTCAGCCATCTACTAGCTATCATTGGTGTTGAATTAGATGTAATCATTTTTGGTATAACTATAATGTCATTTCGGATATCCAACCGTATTTGATAAGTATCGCCCGATAAGCTTTGCACATGAGGAGTGTGGAGTTTGTTAGAGAAATATTCTCTTGTGAATGAACTTGCTTTGTTGAGGGAAAATGGATTAATGAAATTATTTTGGTTTAGCTATATGGCTAAAGTCATAAATAACAAAAATATTTATTAGTAACTAAATCAAATAAAATTAGCTTTACACTGTATCCCGCATATAGCAGAGTAGGCAGAGGGAACCTAGTGTTAAGATACTCCGGTTTCCATCGCCTTGGTGTCAGGTCGAACAAATGAAAATGTCAATAAATAATAATACATCCCCTGAGTGGGGATCGAATCCACAACAGCCGCGTTTCAGTCACACCCTTGTGATCCTGCGCCAAGAGTGGCAGCTTCAGTAATCTATGTAATAAAAGTAATAAAATGTTAAAGTACCCAACTTCACGATTAAGCAATAAGCAAGGTAAACCAAGTCTGTCTCTGGTAACTAAACATTCTCCTTCTCCTTGTTATTGGTCAAACTGAATAACCACTTTTTCGAAAGGCCAAGGGCGAAATATAAAAGTGTGGGTTTTGTAAAAGAAAAACATTTTAACAAAATGATAAAATAAGCCGAGCACAGTATTTTTTAATAACTTTTACTTTTTGACGGGGGTACTCTCCCAATTTTTGTATAACGAGTGTCAAATGTACTGTTTAATTGGTATCGCTTCGTCATAATGCTTAAAAATGAGAGGTTCAATTTGAAATGTCAATTTGAAATTATAAAATTTAACGATGTATTTTTAATTCTCAAACGGAAGTGTTTACAAAGAGCATTAAAAATATAGGTATAGGTAGGTAATATAATATTACAAATTTAATAAAATATTATTATTTTATCAACTTCACGACCTAGTGTTAAGACACTCCGTTCCCAATTATTATTTTGTGATATAAACAGAATTGTGCAGAAAAATCATACACAACACAACAAAAGAGACGGCATTGATATCTTAATACGTGGTAGTGTGTAATATTACACGAATGATTTATTTTGAAGTCCTTCACAACTCAAACGAGGGTTTCCGCGGCCCAGGTAGGGGCACACGAATGTGACTGTGTCGCGACGGTTGTGGGTTCGATTCCTACTCGCGGGAATGAACCATTCAACTTTTCAAATATTGGACGAAAAGTGGTGAAGGTAATATCTTAATACTAAATTCGCCTTTACTGACTGCTTGGAAAAAAAAATAAAAACTACAAATACAAATTGAAATGTACAATATAATTAATTATAATATTAAAATAATAGTTTACTATACATATAAACAAAACTATACTTTATAATTATTTTCTTATTTTCTTCATCCAATTTATAAGGAAAACTAAAGTAGAGTAAGAGTTGATTTCACTTGATGTTTAATGGAGATGAGGGCTTTTCAGTTGGTAACTTTTCCGTTGTATTTTTCCTCTTTGTTAAGATACAGACGAGCTGCGTGTCAGCTGTTATTTATTCTTGTGTACGCTGTAAAGTTCCAACGTTATGAAATAGAACACTGGCCACTTCGCGTTAAAATACAATCATTTTCATTTTATACTTCGTGATGTTTATTCTTCCTTCTGAGTAAGAGAATATATAAAGATGTTAGGTTGATGTTTATTTTTTTTGTATGCATATATCTGTAAATATTTGTATTTTTTTTATATAAAATTTCATTTATTTTTTTGTGCATGCTACTTTGCCTTATACATATATTTGTGTTATAAAAATCTACATATATATTAGATGTTAAACACCTAAGCCTGTATTTTAGGTTTTCATATTTAGGTTTCCAGGTTCCTTATGCTTATACTTTTACGTGCGGAATACAGCGTGAAGATGAAAAATTTGTGTATTAAATTGTGGTCATGACAGTTGAGATACCATCTTCCAATATATATTTTCATTTCAATAAGATAAAAAAAATATTTATATGCATATTTTTCATTTAATTCAATAAATACATTTTGTCTACCTTTAAAATTATTAAAGTTAAATACTTAACACTTAAAGTCTTGCATTTATAAAATACTATATTATAGTTTAATGGACGTTTTCCTCGCGACTATAATAGTTTAAGTAATGCTTTTTACTGTACCGTAAGACCAGACCTCTTCTCGGGGCGCTAATGTCTTCATAATGCATCTTGGAAAATATTTGGACCAACCGGCACTCAGGGCAAATAAATTACAATTTAGATGACATATTAATGTATAACAATTTAAGTTATAAATATTTTATAGTAAGCTTATAGAACCTAGACTATATATCTATTTTTCCATTCTCCACTTTATCCTTATATTTTTACACCTTCACGCTTTTCACGCAGGGTAGGTGCCGAATAATAGGATAGGCAGAGGAAATCTCGTGTTAAGACATTCCTTTCACCATATTCCGCTCAATCTTAGAGACATTGCGTGTTATCTGCCATAGCTAGGAAATGTAAATTTAAACATTCTGCCGAGTGGAAATCGAACATACAACCACCGCGCTTGTCCGTCCTCCCTCTATTAATTTATCTATATTCATTATATAAATAAATAGCGAGGTCAATTCTGAAGAAAGAAATGATAAAACATTTTTTGTTCAGAAAATGTTTATCTCATTAATTTTAACGAAGTCAATTTGGGATTGGGTCATAATGTTCGGGCTCCCGATCGCTCGCAGTTCAACGCTATCTAATTTTATTGGCTTTTGTTCATATTATTTATGAGTCGAATTGTTCCCTGATCAGACAATATCATTATCCGCCTTTATCGGTAGTACTATCAATAAATTACACTTTTGTTATGCAGGTACATTGGTATCGTGTAGAAGCTCTTTGTTCGATGTTGTAAGACATATGTTCACTTGTTCGAAAAAGCGAGGTAGGTAGAGGGAACCTGGGAAGTTTTTTTCAGTCTTCTTAAGAAAATTAACTATTCTAAATAGATCTCACTGATTAAAATCTAAAATATCTAACTAGGATAAGAAACAAGCAAAATAGAGAATGTCAAACATTTGTGGATCGATACTAAAGAGTTAAAGTAATAAATACGAGAAACTTTGTTATTATTGTTATACAGTTCATTAGGCATTACATCGCTTGAATTGTATATAAAGGGGTAGTACACGTTGGAACGCGAAACAGTAAATATCTCGATCTCTCGTTAGGATTTGTGTAAACGGGAGACAGTAGGCTTGGAGAATATTAATTTAAATAATTATTACATATACTCGAGTGGGGATCGAACCCATAACCAGTCATGTGGTGTGCCTCCACGCCGCGACGGTCTTTTACTACAACGATATATAATTATATCATGATTATAAAATTCCTGGAGTATTTTGCCCTCTATCACCGTTTTTAGTAAGGTGCTGCAATATTATTATTAATAGTTAGGACAAACCATAATATCCATTTTTAATTTTTTTTAGTGTCACATTATATTCGGTACACATGGTACTTAGAGGGAACCTAGTATTAAGACATTCCGTTCCCCATTTCCGCCGAAAAAATATCTTTGGTCTGCGCTATACCACTATCAGAATTATTATTCGTCAGCGCCCATAGTCTGTAAGAGCAAGTTGCTTTACTACCGACATTACCGTCTCCGTAATTTTACATCCCTTTATCTGAATTGACAGAACTTGGTGATGTCTTTTGTCTAACTTCACCAACTTTGCGTAGATTGTTCGCTCTAATAAATTTAACGTCCTATTTAGTTATGCTATGTTTGTATTCAACATGTACTTATAGATTTCTAAAGATAGGTATTTGACAATGTTTTTTTTTTAAATTAAGTATTGAAAAAAGGTCTGGTCTGTTGTGGTGCAGGGTGCAAGTGTGAGATTATAAGCATGACGGTTGTGGGATCGAGTCCGACTGCAGGAATTGAAATAGACAATGAATACTCAAGTTCTTACAAAGTTTTCGTTTGCTTAAATTATTTTCACATATTTTCTTCTTAATTTTCCTTAAAGTTTTCTTTTAAACGTATTTTTTGTTATATTTTGATGCTGATAAAATATATAGCATACAAATACTATAAACGCTCTAGAGTGATTTTCCGTTTTTTTGCAATACAAGACAAAACTACGCAATGATTGTTTTATTACATCAGTTACACGCATTATTTAATAAAAACATGAACCAATGCTACATAGTTTAATAGGAAGAAATTTACGATTAAAACATTTTATGAATGGTTATTTGTGTCAAAGCCCCCCACCCATTTGATGGGGATAACTTTGACAGACTACAAAATACAGATTTTCTTCTAAACTCATGTATTTTAAAAGGTTTATGCGAATGTAAATTTAAAACATATTATATACTTTATTAATACAAAAAAAAAACAATCGTGGCTGACGACACACGATTAAAATTTCTATTTAAACAAATATTACCCAAATTCTTCACTATATGACAGACAACATCATTGTTGCCGCATAATTACTAAGTCATAAACAACGCTCTGTGAACAGAGTACAGACAGGTGCAGGTCTTTACGGTCTGCCGGCCCAATAGGAGAACAGTTTTCATCATTTGCTTAGTTACTGCCAGTAAAAATACAAAATAGGTATTTAATATTTTCTATAATAGTTTAATTGTTAGGTAACAGCAATTAATTTAATTGTTTCTTGAAACCAGTGTTGGCGCCACAAGATTCGATTCCCATTTGAGGAAATGAAATGTTTAATATTTTCATTTTTTCGCGCTGGCATTTGAAATTGGAGGCAGTGACTTCCACTAGGTTCTGCTATATTTGGGATACGTCATGAAGCGCAAAAAAAGACTAATAAAATCAAGAATTGATATACGTTTGTCCAATCTACGGACAGGAAACTTAAAGAGCCCTCAGTGATTATTGAAGAAAAAAAAGACAACATAATTCTGAAGAGGACTCAGCAGTTTTGATGTGAAGTTTTACTAACTAATCCAATTAGGGCCGTCGGTGACTCGACTCTCAGAGAGGGCATCGTCTACTAAAATAAGAGGTCTTTAGTTACCTGTAATAAAAGGCAAGGTTCTGATTTTAGTTGACTTATTTTGTCGCTTAAATGGTTAAGTATTTTAGTGTCGCATTTGCTTTTACGCGATGCTGGAGAAGCAGTCTGTAATGAATATAAAAGATTGAGTTAAGTTGTCGTTACTTTACTTAATGATTTTTATGTACTTTAAAACAGTATTTTTATTTATTTTTTAATGTCTTTAAGAGACATGCAAGTGTGGGATTTATAAACGTGGCAGGTTGTGAATTCGATTCCCATTCGAGAAAATCAATTATTTTCATTCAGTCTGGTGTCAATAAAAAGCGCGGCGTTCAGTTCCGCATCTCCTCACGTAATGCCTATGTTGGAAATTGGGCCACAGAGTGTCTTAACATTAGGTTCCCTCTACCTACCTTGATGTGTGCGGGATACAGCGTGAAGCTGATTTTAATACCTAGTTATCATGGATTATTATTAATTTATATGTAATATCTATAAAAGTAGTTTAAATAATGTTTGTTTGATCTCCTATCAAGTTAAGAGCACGAGCATTTTTATTCCATTTACTAAAACCTATTTGCCAGATTGCTAGGGCTGTTTACTCATCGCACTGCGTGATCGAGGGTTGGAACACTGTGGGGATGGCGATATCTGCATTCCGTATCGTCTGGATATTACATTGCAGGATACGTATCGAATGGACGTTTTAATTTAAATAATATATATTCTTTTTTAGAATGAACTCGACCATAACAAAAATATTTGTATATGTTGTCTGTTTATAATGCGAATTGCATTTATTTTTTTGTTGTAAGGATAGGCTGTTTGAATATGGGTTAGAGGGTAGGTAAGATTTTCTTTAATATGTTTCTATAACTGTTTTTTTTTTGGCCTAGTGACTGAGAATAGTAAAATTTAATGTCTTGCTACTTATATAAACTCTATTTAGGTATCTACTCTAGTGGAATTATTCTGAGAGCCTGTTTTAACTAGGGAGGCTTATATAATATTATTATTTTAAATTTGATATATCAAGTCCATATAATAAACATGTTACCTCAGTCGCTATTTTTAGAATAGCAATGAAGTTCTACATAAAGTTTCACGAATACCTTTTCGACCTTTGCATCCTGTCAAGGGTGAAGCGAAAGGGAAGGTTAGATCGATTTGAATGTCTACGTTAACGACCAGGATGGACGGTGCCGGTCTCAAAGGCAGCTCCAACGTTGAAAGATAAATGTTAATGTTGGAGTCAGACGTCACGAGCTCTATAAAGTGTGTAGTCAAAGGTACCTACTCAGGGTTTTATTGTTTTTATCTTTTTTAATTTTACCTTCGCTGGGTGAATGCTAATTTTTTATTTTTTGTAAGTGGCAACTTTTATGCTATTAATTTTGTTTGCTAAAAGTTAAAATGTAAAACAAGATAATTAATTAAAATTTAAATTGTTACTTTATATATTATATATTTTTCCTTTATATTAATTTGTTCTGGATTCTAGTATAATACTATTCTGTTCATCTGATTTCAGTATATGTGTGTAATTGTGCAATATCTAGGTTTTGAGTTTTACAAAATGGCTGCCAGCTGTTGGTTTAACATTTTATAGTCACTATAACGCTTTCATAATTTTCACGTATTATTTGAAATTGGGTCACTTTAGATACTAAAAAACTTTTGAACACGATACGCATGCCATGTATAATATTAGATACGTACATTTTTTTTTTATATGAAAATCTAAGAGATTCCGTTCCTACTAAGACACTTCGTTGAGTGGCCGAATTCAACGCCGTGCTTATGCTTCGACCATCAGATTTTTAATTATACATTTTATAAGACAAATATTTTACCCAAATTTATTAAAGTTCCAAGTACTGTTTTTGTCAAATTTTAATATAAACAAAGTTGCTAACAAGTAAATTAAGCAAAATTTAAATACCTACATAATATAAAGAATTCATTAATTATTAAAACACGAATATCGTCTCTTCGGTCTAATATAGTAAGAGCTATATTTTTATATGAGCTGAGACGATCTTGAAAGCAGTAAGAGAAATGTTTGTTAATTATTTGTTTGAAAGGCGAAAGTGTCAGACAGCGGTGACATTTTACTACTTAAGAGACTCGATATAACACCTGAGAATTTAAGCTGTTCTAGACAGTTTATAATTCTGAAATTAGCAATAAATTAAATGTAGTAAATTGTTGCTAATTTCTGCTAAAGTAATTAAAAAAAAACAGACAACACTTAAAAAAAGATATGGCCGTTTATACAATAAAAAACGCGTATTTGGACCTATAAAGGGAATTATAATTAGTTATTACTTCTCTGAAAAATCTGAAAACTTCGTCATACAAGTACCAAGATTGAACCACTCTGTGAAAGAAATTCTCTACGTAACATATATATGTTAGTTATAGTACATAACCTGAAAAAATAATTAAATTTAAATACAAAAAAAAAATACTGGCATATACCACATATCATTTGAAAGAAACTGCAAAAAAAGCACTGATAGGCCGAACTTACTAGACTCTACGAATAAATTAGCACAAAAATAGTTGTTTGGTTATCGTAGGACGCGCGCCAAATAGCACCATTAAATTACGTAGTATCTGTAGGGAAATGTGCGATAGTATCGCGGCGTTGCCAAATTATACCCTCGCCGCGGCAAAATAAGTAGAGAGGCACTATCTGCCGCTGTTACGTGGACTACAGCCTTTAAATCATAAGCTGGTATCTAGTTGTCATCTCTATTAGTGCTGGTTTGTTTTCAGTAGGTGTATAGAACCAAATGTCTCTCGATTTCCGACTTTTGGTAAAATTTTTGTTAAATTATGTGTTGAGTGGTGGAACTAAACTATGCGTTTCGTATAGTAGAGCTTGGAACTTAAAATAAATGTATCAATCCCTCAAGTCTGGTCTGGTCCGTTGTTTCACTGTTAAACTGCATCACGATATCTTTAACTATTTTACTATTTATAAGAACTTTTATTATATAAAAATACTGTTTTTAAATTCCGCCACTTAATACGAAATGCCTTTAGAATTTGGCGGAAAATGGGAAAGGAGAAAATAGGAGTGTCTTAACACTAGGTTCCCTTTGTCTACTCTGCTGCGTGAAGCTATAACAGGCAAGAAAGTATAAGTATTCATTTTATTAATTATAGTTTATTGAATAAAGTTATAGAAGTAAAGCTAAGCGCTCCACAAACGAGCAGTGGAAATGCCAGGAATACTCACATAATGCTATTTTCAAGTGATCTAAAAATAGAAACGCTACGTTTTATATTTCCAACTGAGAAGATGAAATTTAAATTTCTATAAATTTATAATAGTGATTTACATATAAAAAATAGTAAAAAAATGTCAATAACGCTTTAATAATTGTATATTCATATAGTTGTAACATAATTGTCCTTTTTTGGCAAAATCATTTTAGGATAATATTACAGAATAGAAGAATGTATTTGAGAAAGAAAGAAGAAGAGTATAAATACGTCCTATAAAATGATGACTGACTATTTTATCAAGTTATGAGCCCTAAATTAACAATTTTGTTGAATGTGAGTTGGTTCACATTTCACCTGTAAAAGATTAAAAGTAAAAAATTATATTTTTAATAGAATATCGCAGCAAATTTAATATTCCTTCGTAAACAAAACATGTTATTCTTTGCTTACGCATTTAACATTCTGAGAATTTCACCTCTGGCGTAGCTTATTTATTTTCTCAGAGGTTGTTTTTGTATGTCTTTTAAAAAAAAAATTTCAACATTTACTTTGTATCCATTAACATTATGGAGAAGAAATATGTATCTATTTCGATTTACGCTTTGAGATTGATACAAAATGGTATATTTATATTACTAGAAATTCTCTAATACAAATAACTAAATTATTTTGTCAATGATGTGCTTTATAACGTAAAGAAATATTTTGTATATATTAAGTTATGTTTAATTAAGCAAGGGGTTAAAAAAGTAATTAAATTAGTTTCTTTCATTCTTCTGTATCCCGCACACAGCAGGGCAGAGGGAACCTCGTGTTAAGACACTCCGTTCCCCACTTTTCTGCAGGCATTGTATTTTGAATGGCGAAACTCAACGCCGCGTAAGGCAATTATCAGTTTAAAATATATTTACTTATTGCTTACATTTTAAAGTCACTGTAATTAAATAATGTAAATATCAAAAATAAATCTGTTTCACAAAATTAGTTTATAAAAGCTTACATTAAATAAGACGCCTATAAAATCTCCCAGGGAAATTTATAAAACGGCAAAACAGCGCTATAACGTTGAAGTACAAAAAATAAACAAGTACTATAGACCTATAAAGCTATAGACAGCACAAAAGTTGTATATAAAACATCTATTTGCAAGTAATTGTTGGTGGAAGTTTATGTAGTATAACGTCGACATTTCGAAAGTGAGTCGAGGTTCAAAGTTTGCCATTGTCACCACACCTGGGGATCTTTAGCATCCATTGAAGGGTTTACTCGACAATTCTGAAATATTAAAAGCGCTAAGTTCCCGTGTTACGAACTCCGCGAGCCTTGTTAAGTATTCTTAAGGAACTTCCACTGTTTTGAATAAGTTGTAAGTAAACAGTCTACGTTGTATTGTGAAATTTTATAATTAATTAATTTGTTTCTGTGATGGTTAAATAGGAATTGTGTGTGTTTAATGAATATGAGAAGAAAGATATGCAATAAAATTATGATTATAAGTAGATACCTATGATTATCCATTCCAGTATGAATAATAGAGCTAATAGATTCGAAAAAAGATGATATTACCTGGGGGATGGGAACCTGTGATATTATTTAGATTCGCGCTGTATCCGGATATAGCAAATAAGGAATGGGAGAATAGGAACCTATTGTTAGGACACTCCGTTCTCATTGGTGTTTCTGTAATAACATCAGAAAACCGTTGTTTTTTGTCCTGTAATATAAATCCAAGAACTAAGACAGGTACTAAGGTAGCAATTGGACCAATCCGTCATAAACTTAGAACACGTTTACAAAGCGTAGAGCAAAGGCAGTATAAGCCGACTTTTTAAATATTCGTCGGTTGAGCAATACGGGCAATACAAGAACAATAAAAACGCTCGCGCTTAACCCACCTCTTTGTATATTGTCACTCGAGCTCACATTGTGTGGACTTATGTACGTCGCATGCCTTGTATCGACCTGCAAAGTGCTGAACACTTAAAACCTTCGTTGATGGTTGCGAGACGAGAAAATAACTTTGTGAAGGGAGAAGAGATTCGAAATGCACAGAACTAATTGCGTTTAAGTTCTGTCTGAGTGTGTATCAATTATATTTTGCTCTTTTATATTTTTATGTCCTTATAGTATAAATGGGAAATGTTAAATGTCGTTGTCACAGTGCTTTTCACTTACCCTCAAACTTAATGAATTAAAGATATATTTTAAATAATCTTAATATTTTATAAAAAAATTAAAGATGAATACGTATACATATATATCAAAATTAAATATATTATAACCAAATAATATAATCTTTTATCTAAAGAAATTCCATCCAAAAATTTAAAACCGAATTACATCTAAATTCAACGAGACCTCTGTAGCAGACTGTTCACGTTAGTAATAAATGTAAATCACTTGATTGAATGTGTATTCGACAATGCTTCTATTGAAAGCGATAGATGCATGGCGCGCTTAATGTTTTTTGCTATACTCGTATATTCGCTTTTTCATCCCATTGTACCACACTACGAGCCTTTTTGATGGATTGTCAGCTAAACTTGTTTTTTAGTGTTATAGATGACAGGTTTCGCATCTCACATCAGGTACGATTTTAAATTTTATCTATTTCTATTATTATGAGTGACAAAATAATAATTTAGATCAGATTTGCATCGTATAAAACTTTGTAATAGAAAATCCTTTAAATAAATATATAAATAAGTTTATCTGCTACAGAACAGTTACAGTAGACAGAGAAAGCCTAGTGTAGATTGTGTGTTTTCCAAACAAATTCGTTATAGTTTATTTTTACTTTAGTACAAAAGTAGCAAAACAAATATTTATACATTCTTCTTTCTCTTGTCATAACATACAATATTAGGAATAAAAGAAAGCAATTCTTATTGTATATATTTATAATATTATTTGGGTTGATAATTTATTAGAAAACAAATAGCAACAGACTAAAAATATCCACGAGTACTTAATATTCAAATATTAACATTATATATTCGTTTTCACAGTAAATATGTCTCTCTCTCTATCTATCTCTGCGTATATACTCTTGCCTGAGGCAGTGTGTGATGTAGAGCACAACGATTTCTGAAATCGCTTTATTTGAGTGTTTTGTTAGGACTGTTGGGTATAAACGTATAACGAAATTATAAAGGTCCTTTAATCTGCTATGGATATGGCGTAATATCATTTTCAAATATTTCTATTTTGTTTTCTTTGTGTTGGTCAAAAATTAACCAAATATGGCTTTATTTTTAAAATGTAAATATATTTCATAATTATTGCCTTTCGATTTACTAAGATAAACTTCTGAAATTAAACATTTGAAAGATTAGCTTACAACTTAAATTATATATGCGTTTATTTTGATCTAAAATTGTTTTAACATTAACTTCGCATATTGCAGGGTATGTATAGGGAGCCTAATCCTCCATCCTCCACTGCCCACTATTCGTCGAATTTTGAAGCCATTGAGTGGCGGAATTTAACGCTGCGCCGCGTAAATAAATAATACCGTTAATAAATATTACCGAAATCAAGAATATGTATAAATGTATGCTATTAACCTACATTGAACATTCTAATACGGTCGTTTTCATACGCAACGTAAAATCATTTACTCGGTGACGTAAACGTAAAATATAGGCAATATTTTTTTATACATTCAGATGTTTTTCACTTTTATAAATAAAAAACATACCTTTGCTTACCTACTGCTTAGATTTAATATTCCGCGCACTCTGTGACAAGCGTGCCTCATGTTTTATTTCCTTAGCCGAATATTTTATCATGTTTAGAAAGCTCAAGCAAAGCTTTATTAAGCACAGATTTTTAATTAACATAAGAGGATAGTTTGTTTGTTTGTGTAGGATAGAGGCCAGTGGTGGTTCAGGGGCGCAAAGTGTGACTGTAAATGCGACTGGTTGTGGGTTCGATCCCCACTTGAATAAATGAAATATTTGTTTTATTATTTATTTTAATTTCTTCGCTCTGGTGTCGAGGCAAAGCATGGCGTTCCGCCACTCAACCCACAATGCCTGCAGAATGCGGCGGAAAATAGGACACTTGTGTGAGTGTCTTAACACTATGTTCCCTCTACATACCCTCTTGTGTGCGGGAACATATATGTTTTCACAAATTTAAAAACTAATTAATATTTCATTATAGTGATATTTGATAGTTGAGTGAAGAAACTTGTCACAGTCGTACATACTCGTATGTACATTAGTTTCCTCTGCTATAGCAGGGTACTGTTGTGCGGGAAAAAGCGTGAAAACAGCTCTGAAGCTGTAAAAAAAGTTATAATATTTACTTCACTTAGCTTCAAATGTTTGAATTCGAGAATTTCCAACAAAAGTGGTGTAATTAGTAAATTAATTTGTGTACAGAATGTTAATTTTCTAGTTTGATATTTGATACAATAGGAATAGCGATACCATCAGGAACTCCTTTCAGAGCGCTGTTTTCGATGAGTTTCGCTAATTAGATTAGTTTGTACAACCTCTGTGGGCTTTCCTGCTTTGCTCATAGTATAATTATATTATTTGAAATTATTACTAACTTTTGCTATTTTGTATGTTAATGTTAAATTATGAATGGTATGCAATGTTTGTAGTGACGTTTGTTGATTTCCTTATAATAAAACTGTACCAATGTGAAAAAAAGGGAGTTTTATACAATGTTCTTAATGTATATACCGATTAAATAATATACTTTTATTAGCTTCATCTGTATTTTAAGAAATCTTGAAATATAATATTGACCCACTTCTTGCCGTCAGATATGCTCGAAAATTCGCACACGTGTTCGGATTCGATGACAATATAATACTTTCATGGCATGAATAAACCTGATATCCTTGTCTCCCCGGAAAGGGATAACGAGGATATCAGGATAACGAGAACACTAACTTTAAAGCATATTTTTTTCAATAATCATACAGTTTTTTTGTTTAGTATACATATATGTACTACCGATATTGTATTATAATAAAAAAAGAGAAGTCAAATTCGGTTCAATTCGGCGGAAAGTGGGGAACGGAGTGTCCTAACACTAGCTTCCCTCTGTCTACCCGGCTATGTGCGGGATATAGAGTAAAGCTAAAAAAAAATTGAAATTGAGCTTATTCGGTTAGTGTTTACGTACTTTCAATAATGTAAAATAAAAGAAGAAAGGTCAGATATACCTTTAGCTTTTCCTCGAGTGGGGATCGAACCCACACCCGTCGCGTTACAGTCACACCCTTGTGCCACTGCGCCACGACGGTCTCATACTTTTACACATACAACATACATAAAATGTCTCATTTTATTAATAAACATGGAGGCGGATGTGGTAACAAGTAGATAGGTACCTCAGTTCCAGTTATTGTAAGGGGTATAATTTGGCCGCGATACCATCTTTCTCCATCTTCCGCAGATATCGACATTTTCGTATCGCTATTTGGCCCGAGTTCAGTGATAACTAAACGACCATTTTTACGTTCATGTATGCATAATGAAACGTAAATTCGATATTTTGATGGAATACTGAAGTGTGCTTGTATGTACTCACAACATTATAAACATAGTATTTAAAACGTTAATAAAATCTTTGATATTTGCGAATTTTTACACATTTTAAATGAAATTATTTAACGATATTTGGAGTTGTATATTTTTGGAAAACCGACCCGTTTCTCTAAGATATCTCTAACAGTTCTGCTTGTTACGCAAGATACAGTATGGTTGATGAGTTGTGGCCGCCCTGCTAAAGGTAGATTATAAGAGAGAGCTTAGAATTTTTCTTACTTTAATTATTTTGTTTCAAAATCAAAGCAGCAAAAGTATCGTGTAAGAGTGGAGATAAAAAAGAAATATCATTGTAATAAACAAAGGAAAGTATGATTATTTCAAATGATATTACAACTTAAACCTTAACTTACCTATGTCATGTTACAACGGTCACTGTCACTTGGGTCGGGGTTTTAGACCCAACACCTTCTATTACTTAATATCAAGTTATTATTTATATTGAAATACAATCTAAATGCAATACAATAATAACATATAAAAAATCCGTATTTTGGCTATAACCTAAAGAGCTTGGCTTAGCTTTCAGGCTTTCATAAAATAACATAATTTTATATTAGTACGAATTGTTTTTATTGAAGATTTACCGTTAGAGATTATATAATTATTGTATGAACCTAAAATAAAAAATCCACACATATACGTCTCTTCAAAAAGCTGTTTTTGAAGAGATAACGATGTCAATGATATACTTGTATAAATATTAAACAAAATTAAAGTCCTTGTATATTAGAATTATCAATGCTGGCAGGTTGGCTCAAATTCCCAGGTGTCACCGCTAAACTTCCAAACTCGACTGTGGCGTTGTGGTAACATCCGACGTTTGACACCTCCACCGACTTCCCAAACACCCAATAACTTGGTGAACTCCACGACAGTATGATTAACCCTTGTCTCATTTAAAATTTAATTTTCCTGTACTTTGCTCCAATTTCAATTTCGAGAATCGGAGTTGAGCTTATTTTTGTTTAGGATTGAATATTAAATTTGTTTTTTTTTAATGTTATTTATGTTTTGGTACTTACATATCTATCGAGGAAATAAAATATTTATTTAAATTTATATTTTCATTTCTTCGCAATCGAGGCCGAGGCAATGCGCGGCGTTCAGTTCCGCCACTCAACAGGCAATGCCTCCAGCGGATCGGCGGAAAGTGTGGAATGCAGTGTCTTAACACTAGATACCCGGCTGTGTGTGATACATGAAGCTGTTTTTTATATATGTACCTAATAGTCATAATATCAAAGTGTAGAGCGTTTTTGATGAGAAAATTATTGTATAGGTTATTAATAACGCAATACATGTATTTAATATTAATTTAAAATCATTTTATCATCAAAATTTGTTTCATATGTGTCTTATATATACATACTTTTATATAAAACGAACCCTATATTGTCTTGTCTCTGAACTAGTCCATGGATATTTGATGTAAAGTTATAATCTATTAAAAACAAGATCCGTCACGTATATTGAAAACCAACGTTTGAAGTTCTTAAGCTCACGTTATATAGTGTGGCAAATTTAATGAAAATATTACGGAAGAAAATGTATCAGGTTGTAAGAGCTATATTAAAAGGGGTGAAATATTAGCTGCATATTGCATCTCTAAGGAGATTTTCTTCGTGAAATAAATTATTTCAGATAAAGTGCGGTTGGTGGAATATAAAATTATGACATAATATTATTTAGAATTATTAATCTGTTAATAAAAAATGTGAAAACAGTACATATAAAAAAAATTAAGCTGTCCTGTTGAAGTGTCTGTAAACGCGACGGTTGTGCTTCATTTTCTTGCTTGGGTCAAGAAACAAAGTGCAGCGTTGAGTTTCGTTTCTGTAATGTCTCGAAAATTTCTCCGTCATCTAAATGAGAACAATTAGCATTTTTGTACAACGAGATAGAGAAAAGAATAAAACAAAATATCAACAGTATATCCGTATCAAAATCGAGTAGATTTATTTCACTTCCTGGCAGTTGTACTTGGAAATTGGAATGACTTCGCAAACTGATAAGCATCAGCGTAGTAAGGCCATGACTCGCCGACCAAATGATCTGAACTATATAAACAAGTACGTTGATGTCACACGCGGTTCATTTAACGGTGGTCTCATGTTTCGTTGGCAAGGTAATGTTTACAAGACTAATAAATCAAGATGGGGAGCCTCCCACTATAGATGCTTATCTTCGACAATTGCCTTTGATATGGAATAATATAATTGGCAATATTACTTTTCTTTGATTTTATAATCATTATAAGGCAGGGTAGGCAGAGGAAACCTCATGTTAAGCATCCCATTCAATATTTTCCGCTGAATTCGGGAGTCATTGCATTAAATAAATATTTCATTTTCTCCAGTGGGGATCGAACCCACATACAGTCGCCCCATTTTCCGCTGAAGTTTCAAGGCATTGCGTATTAATATATCATAATCCATTCCCCTGAGTGGAAATCTCTTTAGAATTCGGATCTCAATTGTTTTTAGTATGAAATATGTAACTTGCCCGTACTTTTTAAAATGCATAAACTATTAAATTGTTATACTATATAGCTACTACAACAGTATCACGTTGGCAAGCTCGGTCTCCCATAATATCATTTTATTGCAACAGACTTCGCCACTTGGAATGTCAAATAAAATCGGATTACTGCAGATCCGTTACGATTGAGGTCTCTTGTCTACCGCTCAATAAAATTTAGAAGCTTTCCCAACAAAACTTAAGTCTTAATTCGAAATTGAACCGTCTTTACGGGACCGAATGGAATATTGCTGTTTCAAGTAGTTAAACTCCGCAGACGGAGATAAGGAGTGCGGTTTTAATAAATTAATATGAAACCATTTTCTTGTAAAGCAACCATTGCGGAATTCATTTAAGAAGTTTTCGAATTCTTAGCTGTTTTATTGAAATTTGGGTGCGTTTTATGTGTGTTAAATATTTTTTTTATTATAATGATAAGAGTTTAACTAATAAATTAAATTGATTAGATACCTTAATATAAAAAAACTACATATTAGTATCGGTAGACGCCAAATAGTCTTTTTAATGTGCTTTCATTCATTTTGCAATTAACAGGGTAGAAAGAAGGAACCTAGTACACCAGAGCGAGGAAATGGAAATATTAAATATTTCATTCCCCTGAGTGACAATTGATCCTAGAACTGTCTCCTTTGTAATCACACTCCCATATCCCTGCTTCGATTACAAATATATTTAATTTATTTTCCTGTTTCACATTAATTTGTTCTTCAATTGACATAAGAATGTATATATATGGTAACATTTTTACCATACATTTAATTTAAAAAAATTATAAAATCAGTTCATAAATTATCTCAATAATCAAAGCACATACAAAAAAAGACAAATCAACAAGATGTAAGGTCGACTCTGAAGTCGAAGATTTTGACAGAATGCGAAAAGCTGGATGCTATTAATTCAATTCAATTGAATTAATAGCATCCAGCTTTTCGCATTCTGTCAAAATCTTCGACTTCAGAGTCGACCTTACATCGACTTTAGAGTCGAAGACACAAACTTTTGTATTACACTTATGAGTGTAACTTCAGAATTTCCTTATCGCGAAAGTAATAGTGTGTTAAGAACTTAAATGACATCCGCAGTACTTGACAAGCGAAATCGTTTAAAAGTTCGAGCAACTAGGTCATACCGCACTTTTAAAGCTCCGTTCGAGAATCAGGGCGTTCCTTCCGTAAATCGACAGATAAGACCACGTTTGGGATACTAAGTAACACTGTGATAATCACCGTGGGTACCCTTTTGTAAGTAATGATGAAGCGTTGTTCTTGCAATGGTTAAGTTTCTTTAAAAAGTAAAAAAAAATATAGTATTTGTCTGAAATTCTAGGAAACTTATAAATAGAAACCATAAATGAGGTTCTACGAATTGCAAACTTTATTATTAAGGTTTCATAAAAAAATAACCAACTGTGAGTTTAATTTTTTATTTTGCTTACTATAGTTATTATTAAATAGCAACATTAACAGAACAAAGTAACATAAACACTTATTTCCTTCCCTAAAAAAGATACATACAGATAGATATATAAAAAGAAAATTAAAGACCATAAAAGATTAAACAGACAAGCTACCTAATGGCACGGTAGGGTTATGTAATTGTGTATGTGAGCACAATGTAGTAGTGAGCTCTCCGCAGCGCGTGCCTCGTCAGCCTCCTGATTGGGATCTCGGCGTCATGACGTGACGTGACTTCCACATCGTTTTACTCTTCTGCTACTTTGTTGATTGTTTTTAAGTCTTGTATTCTTTAGCTTCACGCTGTATCCCGCACATTAGGGTTGGCAGAGGGAAACGCAATGGGCGGAATTAAATATTAAATATTTTCAATTCCTGCTCTAATAAAGAGGCAAAGCACGGCGCAGCATTGCGTTTTGCCGCTGACCACGCAATGCCTCCAGAATTCAGCAGAACCATATGATGTTAAGATAGATAGAAGAAAGAATCCTTAAACACCCTTCACACTCATAAGACATTCAACGGTGTTTAAAAATATATTTGATAAACAAAACGAACAATTGTTCACCTGTTTTCGCTAAAGCTTATACATAATCCAACGTTGAGAGACAGACTGAAAGCTTACATCACATTTTCAGTACTCACGACGTTTAATGTAAGCACTCGCTCCAAGCTATTATGCATAAAATTAAATAATTAATATTTGAGGCCGTCACGGTGCAGTGGCACAAGGATGTGAAGTACATGCGACGGTTGTTGGTTCGTCTTCGATTTCCATTTGGGGTAATTAATTATTATTTAGTAATACTTTCGTTCTGTCGCTCTGGTTACGAAGTAAAGCGCGGCGTTGAGTTCCACTACTCAATGTGTAATACTTTGATTCAGCGGAAAGTGGAGAACGGAGAGTCTTAACTCTAGGTTTCCTTTGTCTACCCTTTTACGCGGAAAAAGCGTGAAACTGAAAATAATAACACAAAACATTAACACCTGTTTGTAATTATAGTCATTACTATAATTACTTCGCAAGTTAAATGCGCTTTTCTTGACAACAAAGACTTGTTTGCTAAACCATCTGTGGACTTTTAAATTGTGTATGGTGAGAATTAGAGATAATGAGGCTTTTATTTTAACAATAAAACTTTATTTTGATGTTTTTTGGCTTCATGTGGAATATATACATACATGCAGCAGGGTAGGCGGAGTGAGCCTGGTGTTAAGTCCATTCTCCATTTGCTGTCCAATTCTGAAGGCATTGCGTCTTGAGTGGCGGTAATTTGCTTCGACACCAGGGCGAAGAAATAGAAGTATTAAATATTTAATTTCCTCAAGCGTGAATCGAACCCCTTACCTGTCGCGGTTAAAGACTTCTGG
The DNA here is from genome assembly GCA_016802625.1 of Heliconius numata. NCBI lineage: Eukaryota > Metazoa > Arthropoda > Insecta > Lepidoptera > Nymphalidae > Heliconius > Heliconius numata. The sequence goes on from JAEBDU010013326.1 coordinate 2,348,613, forward strand.
CCTCAAATTTGTATTTTTAAGCCGTAGTAATAATAAAGTATATACATACATGTATAAAACGATCGCTTTTATCTACGACTTCACCTGCATGGTTAAATGATAATAGCTAAGAGTTGCGTATGACACATGATTCTAAGCAAAGGAGACAGCTGACCGCAGGCACAGTGGGATACCTCGAAACAATTAATGCGATTTAATACAGCTATACCTGCTGCTATAGATGGAAATACAGTTTGCTACTAGAAATGGTCTGTCGAAGACATTTGAGGGTTTTACAAGCGACGATTATTTAACACTTATTTATTTTCGAATTTCTAATATATTATGTATTTTCGAATTTCTAATATATTAACAAATACATAACAAATCAAGATAAAAAAATTGTGCTGTATATATAACCCGGTAAAAAGGTTTTCCATTAAATTGTATTATACTATAAAAGGAAAACCCTTTTTAATAGTATAAGGTTCAACATTTATATTCATTTACTCACACGATTTAAAAAGTAACACCTGATGCCTGAAAGTATTGGGACTTTTAGTGCGGCCTTTCATATTCACGAACAATGTCACGCTGAGCGTGGCAGCGGCGGCGTGACAGCCTCTCTACTCTCTCTATGAAATGTTTGCCCGCGAAATGACTATCTATTGATCGTTTAGAGTTTTGCAACTACTACGGGCGAGGGTAGTTTTTGTTTCGGTATTTATCAAATTTTTACTATGGAAGTGGATTTTTTTAGAATTTTCTCTGTTATGTAAAATGTAAACTTATATAAAATTTGTTTATTTTTGTAGTGGTTTTTAATTTGTCGAAGGTTTTTTTTGATAGATGCTTATTTGGGAAATTTTCATTTATGGAATAAAATTCAAGTAAAGTTTAAGTGTATATAGTAAAATTCATAAGTAGACTAAATAATAATAATAAAATTTCATTGTTTGTGTGTCTGTTTGTCCGTCCTATGCTGTATCTCCTGTCTACCTGTCTCTGCTGTATTTCAGTAGTACATTGGAGGAACTTTATATCGTTGAGTATCCCAAAATATTACTACAGATATAAAATAAAAGTATTTAGAAAACACAGAACGTTGTAGACATGTTTATTCAGCAAAAAAATCTAAGTATCAACTTTAAAAAACTTTGCTTTTTTCAAATTGCAACGCAAGTGTCCGTTTCAAGCCCCCAACGGACGGACGGTCACGGAATATTAACTAGCGGAATGAGATAAAAATAACTTCCCCCGCTCAGGTGACGTCGTGGGGCCTGACTGGGGGCCTCACTTCGGTAATTTGACGCCTTTATCCCGCTCATGCTGCTGGTAATGACAAATGGGAATACTTTGACGGGGATTTAACCGACGGACATTTTAATAATATATGTATATAAATATATGTATATAAATATATGTATATAAATATATGTATATAAATATATGTATATAAATATGTTATATATTGTTTATGTTATGTATTTTTTGTGTGATTGTAACGCGACTGGTTGTGGGTTCGATGACCAATCCAAATTAAATTTATATTTTCACTCAACAATGGAGAATGGAGCGTTTTAACACTAGGTTAGGAGGTTTATAGCGAGAAACTAAAAAAAAATGTACTCTGTACCTATCGTGTATAGGTATATCATAATCCTTCCTTTCCCTTTTTATAATATTGCCAAAGATTTCATACAGTTCATAAGAATAGGGACTTTTTTCTATAAAAGCTTCTGAAACGGTGCTATTACATTACTCCTATATGGGCGTAGGTACGGCGTGGGTGGAGACTATCAATGATTATTGCGAAAAAACCCTACTGTTTTATATGCCACTGGGGCTTTCGCCCTAGCATAATGCAATATAAACTATTTTTATATATTTTTTAAATTTCACGTCTAATCGGAAGAAGAAGATTTGTTTTGACCTTAGACATATTTAATTTCCCTAGTAAGAATCGAATTTTAATTTCTATTCAGCGAAATAAATATTGGTAGAAATTTACGTTTATGTCTGTACATCCACAGCCACTGCCCTACGCTGTGCTACTGCGCCACCAAGGGCTAAATTAAATTTATATAATCTTTAGTTGACTTCATTTCATAATTACAGGTTTTTCATAATTACAGAGCTTCACGCTGTATCCTGCAAAGGCAGAGGGAACTTGGGAACCTACCTAGTGTTAGAACTCTTTTTTCATTAAAACACTATCGTTCCCCACTTCCTCTTAAATTCTGAAGGTATTGTGTGTTCAGTGGCTGAACATTTACTTATCAATTTTCAAAAATATCATTACCAAAGAGCATAAATAAAAATATTAAATATTTTTTTACCTACGAAGACTTAAAAAAAGTATTCTACACATAAGAAGATAAACAAGTAAATATCTAATAGTAAATGTCACCCTAACGAGAAACGATAGAATACAATAAAAATAACAATCGCTGTGTAGACTGCTTGTTATCTCCGCCCTTTGAGCCAAAGGACGTATGAAATAGACGCATAAACAAAAATTATAGAGAAGTCCGTTGGACCAACGGAATTTTTGGGGCCTAATATTTTGTTTATTTTCGTTTCACATGTTTTAGTATTTTTTAATTTAATATACTCTAAATATAATATCTTTGACAAAATGTTAATTACACGCCTTGAGAACTAATATTTTACTAAAAAAAAACTGAAAAAATAATAATAAATAATATTTGCCATCAGGGCTATAATAAAGATAATGGGATGTAGAAATGCATCATGTTTTTGTCTAAAATAGTTCATTGTTTATGTTGACGTGATGGGTATTGTTTGGAAGTTCTTTTAAAGTCAAGACGAGGTTGATTGATCACACTCCCCATAAGACTAGGTATACTTACGAAATATGATCTGTTTTGAACATTGTCTATACAACTTTAAGTATTGTAGTAGTATATAAGGTAATTGGTCGAATTTCGGATTTTCCAATAAAAGTAGGTTACTTCAGTCAAGGTAGCTTCACAATATAAAGTTCTTTTTTTTTTCTGTTTTGTTTTTCCTTTACACTTTGTGCCCAAAACTACGGCCTCTGCAAATCTCTTTCGCTTGGTCCACTGTCATCACACATACTTGCCCTCCGGAGGATCCTCATGCTTCTTACGGGACCTTCCTTTAGTGTCATCAATACTACTGTTCTCGAAGATCATCCCAGGTCTCCTACCTCTCTGACCACTCACTCTAGCTTCATAAATCTTTTTTGCCAACTTCGTAGCTACAAAATTCATTGAAGTAAAAGATTAATGTAAGTGCATACTATAAAGGAAACTGTTTGCGCCATTTAATTACAAGCTATATTTCCACGACCTCATTCATTACGGTGCTCAAATAACGATAATTTCAGCACAAGTGTTCAAAAAGCATTCGAAAATGCATTCACAATGTCGTTTGTATGTTGAAAAGTACTCGTTGGATAAGTACTTTTGAGTTTATAGCAGCCATGAAGGCAATTCCACACGGACTGTACCCTCGAGAGCACTCAATTTAAAACCCCAAGTCTTAATTAAATAAATTACGCAACTATAAAAAAGTGGTATTTTAGCAGCGCGAAAGGTTAATAAGAAGAAAATGAATGGGCGAAGTTACGTTCGACTTTACGTTATAAAAATATTGCTATATTTTTGGGTTCATTTCGCTAACAAATTATCTTAAAATTGTCCCTTATCTATTATATTATACTCTTATCGTATACAGGTTGTTACTTTTTATGATATGATTGAGACGCGCATTAAAAAGAAAATGGCGTCGCGAGGTTAACTTGACTCGTATGATTTTATAGTATGGCAAAACAAAAAAAAAACATGTACCTTTTTACACTTTTTCCCTTGACTATTGGTGTAGATTATGGATTTTATGTCCATTTCATTATAAATATGTTAACCATACCTTGCTCGCCGCCATGGACGCATTTAAAAAAAAATGTGACAGGTTGTGGGTTCGATCCCCACTCAAGCGACTATTATTTATTTAAATATATAATAGTCCCTTGAGGATTTAGCTTCATACATAGCAGGTATTTCGCACTTGCATCGTTCCCATTAAGACACTTCTGTTTCCCGAATTCTGGAAGCATTGCATGTTGAGTGACAGAATTCAACATCGCTCTTTGCCTTGTTGTGTAGCGAAGAAATGGAAATATTAATCATTTCATTTTCTCCAGTTCAGTGGGGATTGAACCCACAACCTGTCGCATTTACAGTTGCACTTTTAATACATTTCATAATCAAATTTGAATGGTTGTCATACATTGTGTACCTTCCCGAAAAGGGTGATTACCACTTATTGCCTGTCGCGAGGCTTTATCGATTTTTCATTACAGTTTCTAACATGCATAGCACTTACAATAGAATTTCAATTTGAATATTTTAAACTGACGCTTTACCAACATAATTGTCACCTGGCTGAATTTACATCACTTTTATGTTAATAAAGATTTTTTTCAGCTATATTTTGCATATGGCATATTGAAAATATTAAATAATTCATTTAAGTGAGTGGGAATCGATCCCAAAACCGTCGTGTTTTAAAATGTTTTGCATCTGAGCCACAACGGACGTGAAAAAAGGGAAATATATTAAACAGTATAGGAGAAGCCATTACACGTGGTATGCACCAACTGCACTAAACGGGTCTTCGCACTTCAGTCAATGATTTACATTTATCGCCGAAAGCGGGCCCCCCATCGATTTCTGATTAAGGGCCCAGGTGCGCTACGTAAATTATTGGAATTGAATGGACGAAGTCTTCCTTTCGTTATAACTACTTTGACAGTCACTTTTATATTGTAATTGAATGTAGGAAAAGGTTTTTTGTGATGGCGTTGACAAAAACTCCTTATATTAATATTATTTTTTATATTTTTAAAGCATGTTTACTACTCTTTCGTATTAAAAAAAATTGGACACTAGGTTCCCAGCTTACCTCTGCCTAACCCGCTATGTGCGGGATACAGCGTAAGAAGAGGAAAAAATCTGCATAAGCGCAAAACACTGCACAAAGCGGCGGTACTGAACGCCGAGTGTTACTAGGGTGACGAAATGAAAATAATTAATTTACCTGAGCGGGACTCGAACCCATAACGTTCAAATAAACATGCTTACTAAAATATTTGAACCAACAACCGTCTTGCACACTTTAACACCTCCAACTTAGCCATCCTCACGTTTCGGATCACATTTCCATCAAACACGAATTGTCTCAACACATGAGGAAAAGAGCAACGTAATTTAATATTGACGTGAAGAAATGAGTGAGTGAGTTAAAAAATGATAGACACTCAAAAATTAAGAGTTTATTTTTTTCAGCTTCACGCTGTGGCGCATATTAGGCAGAGGGAATCTAGTGTTAAGACACTTCGTTTTCCACTTTCTGCAAAATTTTCGAAGCATTGTATGTTGAGTGGCGGAACTCAATGTCGCGCTTTGCACTATTACCATGTCGAAGAAACGAAAATTTCAATAAATAATAATTCATTCCCACGAGTGGGAATTGAACTCACAACCGTCGCGTTTGCAATCACACACACACTTGTGCCACTGCCGTACGACGGCGTCCTTACAGCATCTTAAGCAGCATAATATATTACGTTCAAAAGATCAAGACTTAAAAGCTCTAAGGGTGAAATAAATTAAGTTGGCATGTATTAATTAGGAAGGTGTCACGAGGAAAGATCTCTCCGTTCTATCTAAGGGGACACAAATCTGTGCGGTCCAACAAGCTGATTATCAAGTTAAAAGGATGGCCGCCGGAAACCACGTCTACTACAAGAGAAGGAGGAGGACGAGGAGGATCTAGTTGGTAGAATTAAAACAACGTTATTACGCGGCAAACGTCAAGTAACCCGCTGGTAGAGCCCTGTGAAGCTTTTATTTAAATACGGAGTATATACTGGAATTTAATTTAAAATATATTCGTTACAAATCTGTGGTGCTCTCTTTTGCTTTTTCTTAGTGTTGTTTCGTTGCTTGAATTTAGTTTTATTATTTTAAAATTGTTTAATTATGTATTTAATATGGTGTCGACAAACACATTTTTAAATAAAATTTCCTTTCCTTATTAAATTAATTTGCTTTATTTTTTATATTAAGTTTATAGGTAGCTTCTTCTTTCAGCTTCACACTGTATCCTGCATGTTGCAGGGTAGGAATAAGGAGTAAGATGATCCGCTCCTCATTTTCTGCCTAATTCTGTAGGCATTGCATTTTATCTGGCGGAATTCAATACCACTAATTTGTAATTCATAATTATGGCTCTTAAAGATATACATAGCTACTATAGAAATAGTCATCAAATTAATTCTATAAAATATTTTATATCTAAAACTTTATAACGCATTGGAGCTGATATGATCAGAAATTCGTTGATACGGCCATGGATACGGATAAGCGTAAATCATCGAGTGGGTACATAAAGCCGTCTGGTGCATTTGGTGCATCACATAAATTGAATATTTTTCTCCACTCAAGTGGGCATTTTAGTATTATTTATTGGAATCCATGGATATTTTTGTTGTATACTGCAGTGATATGAATTTTAAATAGTTACTTAAACTGACATTTGTAATTCTAAATAACGATATTTAATTCTATTTTTTTTAAGATATCTAGTTAAATATCAATTCTTATTAGCTAACTGCCAAAAAAGTTTAGGTTTTTGACCGTATTTTGTATGTTTGTTTGTGTGCTTTATTACTACGAATGTTCGAAACCATTAGATGGAGTTTCTATGTATAAGTTAATATAAAAAAAATAACAATGGCTGGCTAAGCAGTATAGGAAATTCTCCGCAGCAATCTCCAATCGAGTAAAAACATATCAAAATAATTATAAAACTCATCTATCTACGTAAGATATTTTTTATATTTCATACAAAAATTGTAAAATTTTATAAATAAATATTTCGCCGTTCGGTTGCATTTTGTATTTAGCCCAGTTATACAAAGTGCGCTTGAGCGTGAAATCTAAGAGGGTTCAAGTTCTACCGACTTAATTTTCTTATTTTCCAAAATATTTTTAGAATAAGAACATGCATACATATACAAATTGATGGCAGCCAGGCTTAGTGGTGCAGCGACTAACTGTACATACGCGATGGTTGTAGGTTCTATTTACAGTAACTATCTATTTACAGTACATCACAGTACAGTACCACATCCAGTGGCTTCCTGTGCCCTTGACCATCGTCGGTCCACCTGGTGGCGGGCCCGCCCACCGAGTGTCGTCGTAGCCGCCCCTCGAGCTCAAGAGCTTCGAAACGGTCTTCAGTTCTCTTCGCTATTTATAGCGAGGGCCTCAAGAGCCTGTATAAAGCTAAACAAAATATTTTTTACTACTATTTAAAAATCTTACAATATTTGGAAATTATGTATGTAATATTATTTTTGAATTAAAAATTGTTTAATAGATTAGCATTGCCTTTATATCCCACCTATAAAGCTAAAAACACCGCATTATTATGAAGGCGATCGCGTTTTTTTTTTTTACACATTTTGAAAAGGCCATTTGGCGTTAATCCAACAATTTACTGTAAGCCAAAGTGTGCATACATTTAGTATGTAGGTCGCTACGAATTTTCCGACTCATTGAAAATGTTAAATGTTGCACGGATTTCATCAACGGTTGTAATTCCCTTTTTTGTTTCATTTCATATGTAATGTTGTTTTAAACATTGAATGACAGGTAATTACTGTAGATGAAATAAATTAAATTATAATAATTAATTTTATTGTAATAAGGAACTGATTATTGTGTAAATTGTCTCTTTTTTAGAGTATCGTACCTCTAAAGACCTCTACAGGATTTTGCCGTTTGTCTGTCTGTCAAGAATACTGATTTCAAGATTGTGTGATGAAACTGAAATCAATCCTGAAATCGGTACGGAAGCCTCGGTGGGTGAATCTGACTCGCACTTAACCATTTTATTTACTAATCACTAGTTCATCTGTTTTTCAAATTTTGCAATATTAGCTAAGTTTAGATTAAGATTTTATGCCCAATTGACAAACTCGAACCGCCATAATGAAAAAACTGAACTGAATAAATAACATAGAACACCTTAAAATATTTTGTTTAATTTGAATTAAATAATTAAATTATGTCATCAAAGCGTTTCCTTAATTTCATTAAAAAGTAAGAGAAGCCTCAATCGTCACGGATCAGTAGGGGAGAGCGGGGCTAAAAGTTACCGAGGTAAGTTGTTCCGATGGAAATAATTTCGCGGGGAAAAGTGATAGGAATATTTAGTAAACATATAGTGAAATGCAATGTGATAGCGCACCCATGGCCAGCATATTGAACAATCCAGTGGCACCCGATACCAATGGAATAGCACACGGGTGTCGTTGGTGCACGATTGTAAATATTTTTGCATTTCATATTTTTGGTCTATCTCACAAATTTTAACGATTAGCCTCGAGTATGTTAGTGTTTTTTTTTACATTATATTACCTACTATTTCGGAACACTATTTGTAAATTATTTATGTTTTCTATATCTTATTTATATTTAATTTTTTTTCAACACGTGTTTTTGGGGCTAGATGTTCCCTTTTTTTGGGGCATGTTGTGACCTGTTGTTGTGACGAAAAACTTTCGCCAATTCATTTGTACCAATAATGGGATGTAAATATTGTAATTTTTCAAACTAAAAAATATTGTAATTTAGTAACATGCGGACTTATGCTCGGAAGTCAACTCGAGGTTATGTGTCATATGAGTTGATGCAAAAAGCAGCGGATGTACTTTTCAAAGATTGCAGGAATAAGATAAAAACTGTTACCAAAGAATTACATATACATATTAAGTGCGAAAACCTAAAGGTATAAAATTTTTGTTTATTATTTTGGTTTAACAAAATCAAAATAAGTTTCGGTTCGGTTTTTTTTTGTTCACAATTAATTCTTTTTACGATTTTAAGTGATAAGTAACCTTAAAAGGATACTTCTTAAATGAGTGTTGGTTGTGGTGGTAGTGGTTGTTAACGAGTGGCATCTGTTGTGATATGTAAAACTTGTACTCAATTAGGTATTATTTTTGTGGAAACTAACATTTTGGTATATTAACAAGAAAATACATAAAAAATATTCGGGCGAATTGGGAACCTCTCCCTTTTTTGAAGTCGGTTGAAAATGAAAACTTCTTTTTTGAGGTTGGTTGAAAAGAAATGCAACGATGGGGAATCTTACTTCTGACAATAATTTTAACAAAGTTTTCCCTTGTAACTATTCCAGTATAATTAATATTTATCAAAATAAAAACAAATTTTCTTAATTTTCACCGGATTTTATGATCAGAACCTAACCAAACTTTCATCAAACTATCCTTGAAGTGTATTCTTTCAAATGAGAAAAAAATCATTAGAATCGGTTGGCGTGATATTGAGTTATTCGTCATTTTGTCGCACACGTACCAATACAAATTTAATACTTACGTGATTTTCTCATAGATACCATTGTCAAAAATAGACGAAAAAAAAATTGGTTCCCACATGGGAAGCACTACTTTAAATAAAAAAAAATCACCAAAATCGGTTCACCTAATCAAAAGTTATGAAGTAACATACATAAAAAAAAGAAACAGTCGAATTGATAATCTCCTTTTCTTACAGAAGTCGGTTAAAAAAGATTTGTTTTTGCGCCTGGTAATTATTATGATACTGTTGATTATTCCTTAAATAAACAGGCTTTGTTCGATTATTTATTGTTTTTTATTTTGCAAATAATAGCTTTAACATATGGTAACAATTTACCCCGGTCTGTTAACAACTTGCCCCAATTCGGGGCAAGTTGTTACTTTCCGACTTCAGTCATAAAAAAAATCATAATCAAAAAGTCTTACAAAGAATACCCCAAATTACTGTTTTAATTGCAAGTCTAGATATGTAAGTTGAATTTGATTATATTGTAAAAATACTAAAATCAAGTATTCGTAGCAATATTTGAGGTTAAAAAAAAATCGGAACTTTTGGCCCCGCTCTCCCCTACCTAATAATCTTATTAAATGTCAAGTTTTAACAATCCGAGGTCTTCTGTCTGTGACATTAAAAACTTCTTTGAAGCTGACGAGTATGCAATGAAGTTCTGAGATGAAAGAGGATTTGCATATTTAGGGTTCCCTCGTACAAAACAATAATATTACCGTCAATCAAATTTATTGTTTACGGGAAGTTTTTGGAGTTCATTTATATCGATTTATATATAAAGGTTATATGGCGGTTGTTGTAAATATTTATCGATTGTTTTATAACTGTTTTGTTTTTGTATATGTTTTGTTCCATTCTTTTATAACTTATTGTTATATTCTATTTATATATATTTTATTAAAGATATTTGTAAGTGTGTGGTGTTATTGATTTTTATAATTGTTACTGGAATAACTTTCTTCCTTATTTTAATAAGTCCAAAGAAACAAAAAAAAGCTATTTTAATATTATCTTTCTTCTGAATTTAACAACATTTTATGGTGTCATCTAAAGTACAGGTAAAAAGCGGTTGAGATTTTTTTAAATGAAGATTAACAATGAGATAGTTATCTTAATTACAAGCCTTTTATATTATCTTACATTACGGAATAATTACATTTTTATTTTATAACCGGGAAGTTACTTTTTCATTGCTACTTGAAGTTTATTATGATAATCGTTAATATTTTACAAGTTTTCTGCATATTCCAATATAGACGACGAATTTATTAAAAAGGTCGGTTAATGTTAATTTGTTCTCTCGGTTTAATTGGATAAAATGTGGGCCGATAAATACTAATTAATTATTATGAACTTATTAAATATTATAATAAATATTATACAAGCATTGTATGACCAAAAATAAATCAGTACTTAGCTAATGAAACCAAATCTGCGGTTACATGGAAAATTCAAATATCCACATTTATAATTTCCAACGGAAATATATTGGTGAAGCCATTGGTCAACTTCAATTATTCTATTATATATTGTAAATAATACATTATTTAAATATGAATATGTTACATATTTCACGAGGCCAAGTGTAAGTATATGCGATAATTGTAAGTTCATTTCTCAATTGATGGAATGATGTAATACTAAAATTGTTTTCGTTTTTCTGCTCCACTAAGTTCTTCGCTCTGGTGTCGAAGCGAAGTGCGGCGTTGAGTTTCGCCACTCACCACGCAATGCCTCCAGAAATAATCTTGTGGGATACAGCGTGAAGCTGATTTGTTTATTTTTTATTCAATTGCCTATTTAACGAAATGTAAATGTCACCGACGCGATGGCGAAGCTCAAATTCTAATTTAGGTCTCAGTCTAACAACAACCAAAATTCAATAAATTCAATAATCATTATGTTCAGATCTTAGATGTATTTTAGATATATTGAGAATCAATAATTACTCAAACTCTCATATAATGAAGTTTAGAAGCTTTTTCGTGTATCTCAAGCGATAGTGAGTGGGAAGTATTATTAGATAGCAAACCCTTTATTTCACAACTTTGACTAACTTTAATTATAAATTTATATGGCGTTATATATTAAATTACTTAGTTTATTATAGTTTCATATGAATATTAATATTAATATGTGGGTCATATTTTTTTTCATCCTTACTTTTGAGGACTCTGTAGTAGTGAAGTATCGTTGACAAATTAAATCTAGCTATAGATATATATGAATAAGTTGCACGTTCTTAAAATATTTTATTTATTAGTTTTACATTGTATCACGCACACAGCAAGGTAGGCAGAGGCGACTGAGTCTAGTGTTAAGACATTCCGTTCCCGTTAAGACACTTTCATTTCCCGCTCTCCGCCTCCAGAATGCAGTAGTAAGTGGGGAACGGAGTGTCTTAACACTAGGTTCCCTCTGCTTACCCTGCTGTGTGCGGGATACAGCGTGAAGCTGATCAGTATTTACAACTCGAGGAACAAATAACATAATTATGTTACGTTACAAATGTATTTTCGTCTAAAAATAAAAATATATAAGCCCCATATAAATGATCACTTGAAATAATAAAGAATGTCGCGACAGCACTCCTGTCACATTATTTCGTGACATGCGCCACTGAATGTAATTACAAGAATTTTGATATGAAATAAAAAATGGACCCAACTTTCAGTATAAAATACAGTGACATATTTCACTTTGGAAATTACAAAAATATGTATAGACAATAAATGTAAATAAGATATGTATCAAAGAATGGGAGGCGTGAGTAGAAACGTCAAAGGAATGAGAAATAACGTAAAAATTGAAAAAGACCTTGACCGTCAATAATACGATGTCCAAGATGTAGGAGGAAGGTTACGTAAAAAGTATGAGGATCCCGCAGGTCATGCATGAATAAATTGAAGACAGTGGAAGAGCGAAAGGCGAAGCGAACAAGCTAGATATAACAACACAATTGGGTATTTACTTTCTTGTACTTGTAAAATACGCATTACTAAACTTGACGAAGGAAAAAGTAGTGTAAAATAGTGCCGGTCTTTTTTTATGTCAAACGCGTCATTTGTTACTTTAGGAATGAAAATGTATTTTTCACACATCGAATATTGCAATTACTTAATATTATTAATTAATTAACACCGATATATTATTCATCATTAGTCTCACCGAATATTTTTTGAAGTGATAACTTCTTATGGGAGGGTAAATCTGTTCGTTACGGCGCCAGGAAAATACAATCTTTTTTTCTTATCTACACATTTAAATACATATTTAGTCGATGCCTAAGATTTTTCTAAATTAAAATTAATTTTAATTTCGACTATGATACAAATATTAAGTAAAATGTAATTATTGAATTAAGATTAATGTTATTGTGATTTTTTTTTACTTGTTTTGACATTGTTTGTGAAATAAAACTTAGATAGAGTCTTTATATATTTAAAATTACAGATCCTAGTATGTTTACACTCACTCACACACTACTGTAAGTAACTCAAAAATGAAACAAATTACGTAAATAACATAATATAATAATAAATTATAAGCAAAAAATCATTTTTAGAAAAAGCTTTTATTTAAACGCCCTAAAAAGGAGAAAATAAAATTTGTCTTTTAAATTTTAACTATCAACTCATAACCTCATTGTACACAATTTATATGATTATAAAAGCTTGTCGCGTTAATCAATATTTAATTAAATTGAAATTTTAAAAATCTAAGCTTCGCAGATTTTACATAATTAAATTAGTACTAGTTAATTTACACAAGTAAATCGCGCGACAAGCTTTTATGATCATATAAATTGTGTACAATGAGGTTATGAGTTGATAGTTAAAATTTAAAAGACAAATTTTATTTTCTCCTTTTTAGGGCGTTTAAATAAAAGCTTTTTCTAAAAATGATTTTTTGCTTATAATTTATTGATTGTAATAATGATTTCACCAATGCTTAGCGTGACTACGCAGTAGTACACTATTTTCTTAATATAAATATCGTTATTGATCTAGACTCTTTTAATTTGAGGCCGTCGTTACGCTGGGGCGCAAGCATGTGAGCATATAAATGTGATGGTTGTGGGTTCGATTCACACTCGGGACAATGAAATAAATAATTATGCCATTTCCTCGTTCTGGTAACGAGGCAAAGTGTAGCGTGGAATTCCGACACTTAATAAACAATGACTAAAGAATTTGGCGAAAATTGGGGAACGGAATTGTCTTAATCGAGAACGGAGTGTCTTAACACTAGATATCCAGGTTCCCTCTGCCTGCCATTAGCGGGATACAGCGAGAAGCTAAATAAAATCTTTTATTATCGATATAAAAATAAATTATAAGCAAAAAATCTAATTTAATTATGTAAAATCTG
>JAEBDU010013326.1:2362418-2409995 GCA_016802625.1 Heliconius numata
TTAAATAAAAGCTTTTTCTAAAAATGATTTTTTGCTTATAATTTATTTTTTACTTTTTAGTTACCACTGGCTAGGTTTCTCACACTAGAGACATGTACCACGATTCCGATTCTATGGTTAGGAATACTGTTGGCGACACTAGACCCTTCCCGATTATAGTGGGGGTTCACCAGGGCTCGACTCTTAGTCCGTTCTTATTCAATGTAGTGCAGCCTCCATGGCTGATGATGTATGCCGACGACATAGCACTCATTGACGAGAACCGACTGACGCTGGAGCGTAAAGTGAACCCCTGGAAGGGTACGCTTGAGAACGGCGGTCTTAAACTAAATGTGTCGAAGACCGAGTACATGGCCTGCGGGAGTCCGGACTCGAGCACGATCCTTATAGGTCCTGAGCCAGCCGTTAAGTCAGAAAAGTTCAGGTACCTTGGATCCGTTGTGCACGAGTCTGGAGGCATCGATCACGATGTCCATGGCAGGATAAGTGCTGCCTGGGCCAAATGGCGGAAGGTCACTGGTGTGGTCTGCGACCGAAGAAAACGCCAAGCTCAAGGGACGGATATACAAGAGCATCATACGACCGGTTCTTTTATACGGCAGTGAATGTTGGCCAGCACTATCTCGGCACACTCAGGAGCTTCACGTCACGGAAATGAAGATGCTGAGGTGGATGTGCAGCGTAACGCGGTCTGACCGCATACGCAACACATTCGTTCGAGGTAGTCTTGGGGTCCGTGACGTAGCGGATAAGCTCCAAGAGCGCCGCCTGAGATGGTTTGGCCACGTTACGCGCCGGCCTAAGAACTATGTCGGATGCAAGTGCCTTGCTATATCAGTTCCTGGAGTGAGACCTCCTGGACGCCCAAGGAAGCGCTGGTTGGATGTCGTGATGTAGGATATGAGAGCCAATGGTCTAACCACCGAGGACGCAAAACACCGCGCAAAGTGGAGTAGGTTGAGTAGGAAGGCAGACCCTGGCAATAGCCGGGATTAATGCCAGGAGGAGGAAGGTTTCTCACACTAGATGTCATATTATTTTTCTAATTATTCTCGGCAAGCCCTTTCATTTGATATCCATATTGCAGAATTGCAAAAATAATAACTATTCGTTCATCTCGGATGGTCCCCCATATTGGATTTAGAATGTCGTCACATTATTTCCCAAGTTGCTCTCAAGAAACCCTTTCATTTGATACCCATATTATAGAAGTGCATTAAATATAACTATTCCGCCATCTTGGATGGTCCGCCTTATTAGATTTAGAATGACGTCACATCATTTTTCAAGTTGCTCTTAAGAAGCCCTTTCATTTGATACCCGTAATGTACAAGTGCATCAAAAATAACTATTTTGTTACTTTGGATAGTTCGCCATATTGGATTTAGAATGACGTTACATTATTTTTCCAGTTACTCTCAACAAGCCCTTTCATTTGATGCCCATATTATAGAAATTCATGAAATATAACTATTCCGCTATCCTGGATGGTCCGCCATATTGTATTTAGAATGAAGTCATAAACCTTATCGTGCATTGTCATCCAAATCAAACGTGTATACAAAATTTCAGCTCAATCATACGAACATAATATGAAAGCACAAAAAACTTGAATCGTGTCAATTCTATTGGATTTCAAGTGATGTCACATTATTATTCTAATTGTTCTCGGCAAGATCTTTCATTTGATACCCATATTGCAGAAGTGCATAAATAATAACTATTCCGCCATCTTAGATGTTCCGCCATATTGAATTTAGTATAACGTCACATTATTTTTAGAGTTACGGTCAACGACCCATTTCATTTAATATCTATATTGTAGAAGTAGACCAAATAGATACTCGGCTATCTTCGATATCCTCCTTATGGGATTTAGAATGACATCACATTATTTTTCGAGTTGCTCTCAACGAGCCCTTTCATTTGATACCCATATTGTAGAAGTACATTAAAAATAACTATTCCGCCATCTTGCATGGTCCGCCATATTGCACTTAGAATGACGTCACATATTTTATCGTGTATTGTCATCCACTGTAAACGTGTATACAAAATTTCAGCTCAATCGGTTGAAGATATCTACTTCAAAATTGAGCTCTAAGATTTCACCCGAACCCACATACATACATTGCAAGTTAAATAAAAGCTTTTAATAAAAATGGTCTTTGACAATAGAAATCATATATTTAATACATATATTTACCTGCTCTATTCTTGATGTCATTTTTAAGCAGTACCTAATTTCATCCATTTTTTTGGTGTAAAGTGAGAAACGATGTTTTTCAATCTCTCTTTTCTTTTTTTATTCTCTCCCCTGCCAAGGCATATGTAGCTGAGTAAAGATAAAAAAATACATTTATAACAGAAAAAAATGAAATTTCCGTTCCGTTGTCCAAATGAAAAAGTAAAGGGCTTAGTGGTTTTGTAAACGAATGGTAAAAATGTTTTTTGCTCTAGTGTTTTGCATGTTCATCAAAAACTGTCCATTTTAATCATTCACGGCGAAGGGCTTTTTAACGAAATATACGAATGAAATTTCGGTGAATGCTAAAGTAGTTAACTTCAGTTTTTTTATTTTTAAACCTTTATGTAAAAAAAGCGATTAAATGCGATTTGAACTCGTGTAGGTACTGTCGGTTCCGATCCAATTTTAGAATTATAGAATTACAACTTATAAATGTTGATAATAAATGTATGCACTCATTTTATATGAAACTATAAGTGTAAGTTATAATAATACTTGTAAATTTTCGCTTTTCAGATTTTTGTCTTTAATTGTATTTGTTAGTTTGCACTCTATGTCAAATTTCATAACTGTAAATCCGCAGGAAATACCATGAATTTGGATGAAAAAAACGATAATAAATAAATAAATGCTCGTATATATGATTTGCGTTGACTTAGCGGCCTTGTTTTTTTTTATGCCCAATGGATCAAAAACTTGAATATTTGGTTTTAATTTCATCTTGATGCCTTCACGCGATATTGAAATAAATGGTCTTGACAGACGTACAAAAAAGTGATCCTATAAGGGTTTCATTTTTGACACTTGAGATACGGAACCCTAGTCAATTATTACACAATTTAACCATATCAAGCTATTTTATCTAGCTAATTGTGAATTCCTAAAGCCACTTAGCTGGTTTCCACATGGTATTCCATAGAAGTGGGCACTCGACTACTTCGCGGTATATCCACAGTGGACTCAACGCATCGGAGAGCTGAAGTTTCCATGTTCATAGTTTAGTTTAATAGTCATATTTCAAATAGTTCTGACTTGAATACACGCTTAACTTCGATACTTTGTACGGGATATTCTGTACTGTTCTTTAGTGGTTGTGAATCAACATTTTGATATTGTTATTTTGTGGACTAACTTAGCAATTTAGATTTTGTTCTTAAACTTAAGTAGGTCCATGATCCTATATTTTTTAGTTATAATTTTTTTCACGGGAGCTGGTCCCTTTAGAACTTGATTATGTGCCGAATTTCATACAAAAAGCTGTAAAAACGGCTTATAAATGCTTTTATTTTTTAGTTGCATTGGCAGGTATAAATTTTATGTGCTTCAAGGGGCCGTGAATTTTATATTAATTTCAGCTTGATAACTTCAGCGTAGAAGTAGATAAATGGTCTTGATAGACAGACAGATGGACAAAAAAGTGATTTTATAATCGTTTTTCTTTACCTTTTAAAATACGAAACCTTAAAAAATATTGGATCGTGGACTTTTAATTAATTCATTGAAAAGGCTAACGTAAATAAAAACAAATGATATATTCAATCAATAAGTACGCATACAAAGCAGCTGTTTTTGTATGTATACAAAAGTGTATAACTGTTTGTATGTGTGAAAACTCTATTCCTCTGAATATTGTTTGTCAATCGCTAAAACACAAGGCGAACTGTGTTGTACCCTATTCGATATAATATGTGCTTTTGGTGGTATATTGATTTACTGACCTAGAATGCGATTAGAACGAGACCTACAGCGAACTTATTGCTTTTTCTATTTTATAAAAAGTTTGGAAAAACAACAAACATACGGAACGAAATTCTTCATCTTTTCATCTTAATGAGATCGAAGTGTCTTAACACTACATTCCCAGGTTCCTTTTGCCTACTCTGCTATGTACGTGATATTTAATTAATAAAAGTGGACAGCCTTGGTTAATGATCCTAGTTAGCTCACAATCAATTAGTTAATCTTTATCAGTTATTATCTTTATCATTTTACATATAGAATTATGTACAAAATTACAACACATACTAAGTTATATATGAACGTGAATAAAATCCTATATTGCATATAAATCCGGTCAATCCTTTCGACAATTGAGTTTCAACTCCCCCTAGAAACTAATTTACCTTCTATTGTTCCTCCATATTTGCGCAGTTATTACATTTGGTTTGATCAGATACAAAATTGCCCGAGCAGGGCCGAAGGGCCTTCTTCTTATAAGATTTATCAGGACAAGACATAATGGCTGGAAACAATGTTATGTTCGCCAAATGAAGTTAGGCCTACCTGCTCGTATAGTATCAGACTTTATATAATTCTTATATTATAAAAATCAGCTTCACGCTCAATTCCGCATATAGCAGGGTAGGCAGAGGACACTAGTGTTAAGACACTCCGTTCTCCATTTTGGGTGCTGAGCGGCGGAATTCAACATTGAAATTATTTCTTCGTACTTACGTACGTACTTCTTTGTACTTCGTTCTTAGTTTAGTCGCTTCAGTAAAGAAATATTCTTTAAAATACTAAAAAATAACTAAACATTTTTTATGTTTATTACACTTTTTGTTTTTTTTTTTCAATTAGCGTGTTGATAATATGGCTAAGTCTCAGCCGACGCAATCAAGTTTTCTGTAATTAATTACTTGTACTTGTAAATAATGTAAATTTTACTTAATTTACATTAATTAAACGTCTGCAGGGCTTGAAGACGTCTCCAACTAAAGTGGCTTAATTTATCTCTTTAATCGCGGAGACACTTTAGGAATTTTTCTTCAGTAATATGCTTGGGTTTCAAATTTTTATAACGAGTGCCGTCAAAACATTCACAAAAGGATTTACAGATTTTTTTTGCAATTTATACGGCGAAATATAAATGATTTAAAAATAAGATTGCAATAATTCTTAAATTGTTATTGGTGATAATAATTGATAAAAATATATTATTATTTTATTTTCTTTCTTACTAACCCAACAAGCAATGTATTACTCAATAGCACCTCCATTGAGTAATACGAGTACATTGATTATTGGGTGCAGATTTTTAACAAGATAAAAGATGAGGAGCGCGTATGATACATTACAAAATACTAATTATATTTTTTATTGTTTTAGACAACATTTAAATTAGAAAAACATAATAGTGATATATCATAGTCATCAATATGTATATTATAGTCCCTTTATCGAGGGGGGTATAGGCTATGACATCACTTTAAACGTTTCCAAGCAACGCGCTGTACTTGCCGTCGAAGTAACTTCGGAAACTTAGATGTGTCTTATGTATGAAGGGTATATACAAACTTGTAACTATGGATTCTATATAGACCCGCACGTAACAGGGTAGGCAGGGGAATCCTGGGAACCTATGTTAAGTTCCTCGTTCCTCCTTTCCGCCGAATTCTGTTACCAGAGCGACGAAATAAAAATATTAAATATTCTACTTCCTCGAGGAATCGACACAAACCACAAACTGTCGTGTTTACTGTCGCTTGTACCACTGGGTCACAACTGGCCTCAATATACGAAAATTATATTTTAACCACTATGCTATAACGGTGTAATGTTTTAAACAACACATATACATACAATGTAGAAGTGTTTCAGCTTTGTTGACTCGTGTTTGATGCTCCATGCGCTACGTAATTGATGCTACGCAAGCTGCTTTACGCTACGAGTGCTTTGTGTGAGCTCGTAGTGCCGTTGTTTGAATATAAAAAATATTTTACTAAAGTTGTATTTTTTTTTTCGTATGTTTATTAGTACAGTATAATAAATATTTAATTTAAAATGTATTGTTTTTAAGTTTATGTTTAGAATAGTTTTTTTTATCTATACTTACATAGGTAATCAAAATTGGCATTGGGCGGAAAATGGGGAGCACAGTGTCTTAACACTATATTCCCTCTCTCCTGCTGTGTGCGGGATACAGCGTGAAGAAAAGAAGAAAAAAATCGTTGAAATAGTGAACATGCAATAAACATATAGAATAAGTCACATAGGTATTAACGAGGATAATTATTTTGAAGAGCTCGTATCCCGACCAGTGCAGGCGGAGTGCCGTCAAAGGGAAGTCTGGTAATTAGCAAATAAAGCGAATACGAGACTCTAACAGTTGTAAATGTTCCACTTTCTATATATTAATTATCTTTGACGTTGGAATTTGTTTAATTTTAAACACATATATGTTTTCTATGAAAAGTATGTTTAACTTACCTTTACGAGTATATATATACTTGTAAAGCTTTTAGTTTGGCGAGACTAAGTTTTACTATGTATTTCCATTTTTATTAACTTGACTTGACTTAAAGCGATGGTTATAGTTTTAAATCTTAAGATATATCGAAATTCTATACAAATATTTGCCTTGATAGATCTCGGTGATTCCCAGTCTCTTCTCAGTGTCCTAGTTGGGTAAGACAACGTAGTATAAAGACACATCGTTATTCACTTCCCACCTAAATTTCGTATATTAAATTTTGAGCATAGGGAACTGGAAGTCTAGTGGTAAGATACTCCGTTACCATTAACTCGTTTCGTTCGTTCTTCGATCCCTACTTTCCGCCAAAACTGGAGGCATTGCGTGTTGAGTGGCGGACCTCAATACCGCGCTTTGCCTTGCCACGCCCTTGCGCCACGACAGGAATTAAAGATTACGAAGAAATCAACATTCATTGTCGCGAATTCGGGCCGAAAGCGGAGAATGAAGTATCTTGACACTATATTCTCTTACCTACTTTTCTTTAACCTGCACTCTACTCAAGCAAACGCTATAAACTACGAACTTGTTTTATATTACACATCCAATATTAAATCGACATTATTACATTAAACTTTCATTCTAAATTAGGAACTTCGAGCGTATTTCCCATTTATTGCTGAATTAATATAAAGTTTTCAGCGATGATATGTGGTTTCAGCAGCTTTAATACAATGTTATCACGATATGATACATGAGGGTCATCGTGTTTTATCTTAACGACCGGCGGGGTGTACTACAAATAAATACTATCAGTTTAAATTGTACGCGCAAAACGTTTGTTATTTACTACCTACGTATATGAAATAAAATAATCAATAATTATTGCTGAATGTGCGTATAATGTAAAATTGTGTATATTATTTGAAATATCGTGACGTTTGTTCCTCTATAAGCGAGCGACTAAATATGACGAGTGTGAGTTCAATTCCCACTCGAGGGAATGACATATTTAATATTGTAATTTATCAATTTCTGCTGCTCGCTCTGGTAAGAGGGCGTTGAGTTCCACCTAATGTGAATAGTATAAGTAGGTCCTAAGTTGCCTTTGCCCACCCTGCTATGTGCAGGGTGAAAAATGTTAATGGACCTTAAACAGTTTTTAGTATAAACTTACATAAGTACACATAATTTTTTTTTTAAATGTACACAATTATAAACAAACAGATTAGTAACATTTTATATACATATATTCAATTTCTCTGTTATATTATAACAGTTTCGCTGACGCCATAAAGAAATAAGCTGTTTAGCATAAAATACGATTTTACAGTGTTGAGTGCGCGGGTGTGTTTGACAGAGGATTTATGTATTTAATAAAACTCTCGCAATAACCTTCGAGTGTATCGCGCGCGGACGGTGGAGAAGTGACATGCTCTTCTTGGAAACAATTAATTTATGTTTAATTATTTTGCTTACTGGTTAGGTTAAATATTTATGTTATTTATGTTTTATGTAGACTGACGGTTGTGGGTTCGATTTCCATTCGAGAGGTATTGAATATTTTCACTTTTTTCCATTTGTAACGAGATAAAGCGCGGTGTTTAGTTCCGCCACTCAACACGCAATGCGTTAAGAATTTGGCGTAAATATAGAACGGATTATCTCAATACTAAGTTCCCTCTATCTACCCTGCCAAGTCAGTGCGGGATACAGCTGAAAAAAGAAAAAAATGTTTCAGTTATCCACAACTTTATTTGAAATTTTCGCATAAATAATATTACAATGTTTTTAATATATTAATTAAAAATTATATGTATTTTATAATATAGTTTTTCTAAATACACCTCATGTAACAACTGTCACCACTGGCGTCGTGGGCTTATAACAACTGACATCATATGGAGGCTTATCGGTTGTTTTAAATAAGTACAAAAAAACCTAAAAAAACAATTTATAAATAGAAATATAAATTATCATAGATAACTCTCTTTAAATACATCAAAGAAAATAATTATATTATTACTACACATTTAATTTCAAGTAAGTATTTAACGACGTATCCATATCCGCTGTCGAGATAATTCGGAATAAACGCTTAATTAAGCCTAAGCTACACTCAAGTTCCGTAATTCAGATAAGATTTCGCAAATACCTACACCAGCCTACATTCGTTTCTATCAAATATTTACTTCCTTTCGAGTTGTTCATGATGGTTAAATACAATGGTAATTTCAATGGTTACCTAAGATATTCTATTTCTAATGGAAATTATATGGATATGCTTGTAGCTCTTTGTAATTGTATCTAGTTCTAGTAACATTGTTGCTTTGAAAGTTGATATCGTTATAGTTAATGATCAGTGAAAAATATTTTGGAGTTTATTTACTATGCTATAGTTTCTTTGAAATATGATAGTTTTTTTTTTTTATTTCACGCTGTATCCCGCCCGTATAACATTTATAATAACTTATCCTTTCTCGTTTCTCGTTTCCCGATGGAGAAAATTAAAAATTAAAATTAGAATTTGAACGCACAATAACAAATAACTGTAAATAGCAGTTGACAGAACAAAAGAGATATATCACCACCTTTATGCTTGAACTTTGAACTAATAATGAAACTCTCTGCCCTCCCATATGTGAATAGATTGTATTAAACTGTTCATTAATAATGACTTTGAAGAGTACATTATTGTCATGTATGTAAATTTGTTTTCACGTTATCCTTTTTTATCTCCCAAAGTAACACTATGTAACTTGTTCACTATACACACTATGCGTGCGGTTATAGTAGCGACAGGTTGTGGGTTCGATTCACGCTCGAGGCAATGTAATATTTGACATTTTCATTTCTTCGCTCTGCTGCCGAATCTAAGTGGGGTTAAATTCCACCAACCATAGTTCTATATCCCATCGAAAACGCTCATCCAATACATACTGTACTTAATTTTACTTACACGAAAATACAGTCGAATTGATAACCTCCTTTTCTTACAGAAGTCGGTTAAAAAGGCGAAATAACCAGTTAAGTTGGCAACACGGTGAAACTTTATAACTGCAATTTAGTGACGATAATGTGAACATCGTTAGGGCAATTTACATAATGAGTACCTACAACCCGCGTAAGACATTTTATTTCATGTCACGTTCATTCATACACGTTTTATATATAAGGCTTAGAATTAGAGAAGGATTTTGATTACTTTAAAAGAATTTTTACATGAAACAGCCTCTGGGTTTATTTCTTTTTGTAGAAATTGCTTACAAATTAGTATAATGTAATTGTAGTTTTTTATTTTTTTTTAAGTTTCTCTTGTTAATATTTGGATTGTAGTCCTATTAATCAAGGAGATAAGTTCGTTCAGTCAATTTAATAATATTTATTTTCTTTTATCATTTAGACATATGAATTTTTAAACATGTATGAGTAATTTCATGTAAATTAATATTTACAAATGCTTTATTATATTGAAAGAAACTGTGACATTTACATTGATTTATTTTAAGTGTTTTCTAAAACATTGTTGTTTTTAACTGGTGAAAAAAAAAACTTCTAGTAACTTGCCGTTGCAGATTAAATTTTCAATAATATAATCTCTAATTTTAACATATTTCGTCCTAATAACAAAATTCTGGAGGTATTACATGTTGAGTAGCGGATCTCAACACCGCGCTTTGCCGTTACGAGGCTGAGAAAATAAAAATATTAAATTCAAGTGGAAATCGAACCCACAGCCTGTAGCGTTTACATTATTTATTTTTTTATTTCATTCATTGAGTTATTTAATATGAAAAAAAGTTAAAGTGGAAAAGAGAATTTCAGGAAAACTGCTGTTTACTTAATGTGGTTGCACAAAATAAATGGTCTGGAACAACTTAACGGGTTCCTTTAATCAGATTAAATAAAAGTTTTGCATATTTAAATTTTTATTAAGCTTTTTATATTTATTTTAAAATGTAATGTTCGTAACGCCATATTAATATTAAACTTACTTAATTATCGAGGTCAGTAGTGGCGCATTGGCACAAGGCGGCGTTTATTTCCACCATTCAACATTCAATGTCTTGAAAATTCAGCGGAAAGTGCTACACAGTGTCTTAACCTTTAAGTATGGACGTCGGGTCTCACAGACCAGATGGGTCTACGAATTCTACAAATCGGCCACTTCTCAGTGACCTCCGCCACTGAGTCGCTCAGTACCTTTCGTATTAATGACAAAATGAATGTAGATAGCAGTGGTTGTGTCTCTGGGTTCAAAACACGTGAGTATTTAACTTTCTAAACGGGGCCTGGGTCTGTCAGACCCGACGTCCATGTTTCCCATACATGAATGAATTCCAAACACCATATATTTTTCGAATGTTACAAAATATACTTTAATATTTTAATTGTATTATTTGTATTCAAATGTTTTTATTGTTATATATTATATATTATTTTGCATTATTTGTTATATATTTTAGTAATATAAATATTATTTACCTAAAAAAGATTCAATTTTTTTTATTTTTATGATAAAATGGAAAAAAATGATCGACCAAGCACGTCAGGGACAAATATATGGGTACTTTATAATCA
This sequence comes from Heliconius numata, assembly GCA_016802625.1. Taxonomy (NCBI): domain Eukaryota; kingdom Metazoa; phylum Arthropoda; class Insecta; order Lepidoptera; family Nymphalidae; genus Heliconius; species Heliconius numata. The sequence goes on from JAEBDU010013326.1 coordinate 2,373,440, forward strand.
ACATCAAACAAAAGAATTGGACGACTACATTTTATAAAGAAAATAGCACTTTATCAAATAAAAAGACGCGTTTCGTATACTAAACTACTCTAAGAATTGAGAATGACTTTGACTCGCGTTTCGCGATCTGATCTATCATTTATTGAACATGAAGCTAAAAAAATAGTTTTGGGTTCTTGAAAAACATGTATACTTTGCCCCCATAAGATATATAGAAAGACAACACATACTTATGTTGACTGCAATCGTCCTGTTAGCCAACAATGTTGAAAGCCATTGTGTATCGATGTTCAATTGTACCTTATCTTGAGGTGTTGTCAAAATTTTTATTTTATACCATAAGATGTAATTTCTTTATTTTTTTTTAATTGTTAGACTTTATATTTTGTTAAAAAAATATTTATTTTATTATCTGTCTTTTTTTTATAGTATTATTTTCTTAAGAGTCATCCCATGTGGTCAAAGACTGAAATTGTGACTCTAAGTTACTTAAATCGTTGTGATGCGTAAAGTTTAATAAAAAGCGATTTTATTTATATTGATTTTGTTTGATTTGAGGCTATTCATGTAAACTAAAACATAAAATTGTCTTCTTCCTTTAAAAAACAGACGGAATATGACCAATAAATACACTGGTCTGACAGACCCGACGTCCATATGTGTGTTATAAAAAAATCACGTCCATAGTTAAAGGTCAACACTAGATTCCTTCTCCCCTAATATACATTATTAATACGTAAAGAAGTGCGTAAAATATATAATTTCTAAAAGATTTCTTTTCCGAAAGCTTTGATAGAAAAAGGTTGGGTTGACTTAGCCATTAGATGAACATATTGTGGTATTGAGTAGAGGGTAAAGCTTAATGGTTTACCGGTAAAGTGGAATGGTCAGAGTAAAAGCGACGTATTAATTTTATACTCCGGACATAGAATGGTTTTATTTAACTTCACGCTGTTTCCCGCCAATATTATGGAAGGTATAGGGAACCTAATGTTAAGATATTTTGTTCCCATTAAGACACTACCGTTTCCCACTTTCGGTTGAATTGTCGATGCCGATTGTGTTTGTGCGTGTTGAGTGGCAAATCTCAACGTCGCGCTTTCACTTCATTCCCAGGAGGAAAATATCAAATACTTCATATTCCCGATCGGGAACCTGTCTCTTTTCGCGGTTGGGCTCCTTCGCTATGATGACCTCATTTACATTTAAAATGGTTTTTAGTTTTTACCATCAATTTTTAAACAAAAAATGTAAACTAAATCCAACAAAAACTTAATTAGTTCAAACAAGGCTCATTCTCTTACAGTACATTTAAACGGGCACTTTAGCACAGTCGTTTTGTAGTTAATCGCTTGTTACCGACATTAAAAGCGGGTTAATTTTATAGGGAGGTGTAAATAAAAGTGCTTTTAGTTGTACAATAGATCAAATAAGTAAGTTTTTTTTTAAATAATATGCGAGTAAGTTTATGTTTTGATATTTTTTTTTTATTTCCTCGACACGCAATCCCTCCTCTGCTTCTCTCTTTCATGCGGGATAATGCGTGATATTGTAAAAAGCATATTAAACCTACTCAGCCCGTAATAAGCGTGCTTAAGTCAAACAAATTGCAATTTGAATTAAACGAATTGTGATGGTAGAACGTTAATTAAAAAGAAATTGCTGTAAAGGTATACACAGTAGGCACTGTTGATATTTCATTAACCCAGTATTGTTGCCTCCTGGGGTGAGAATTACATCGAATATTTTTGCAAAGTAGATGTAAAAAGAACGAAATAAGGGCACTTAGAGAGTCGAGCTTTTTTAGTAATCAAATTTTGTTCACGCTTTAAAAATGTTGAAATATTAGACGGCCGACTGTGTTTATATATGCAGTTCTCATGGAAAATGAGGAGAGGAAACGGTGGATGATAAATTTTTGCGGTCTCTTTGCAATTAGCGTTTTTTCTGCTTGCCTTTTAATTAAGACAATTATCATAAAAAGAATGGATGTTACACTCATTGGTTCAAGCATTGTGCCGTTTTAAAAGGGTAATGGATTTTTTTGGTTAAAATTGTGGTTTAGCTTTTTTTCCCTCAACATGTATAAGGAAAATTCGTAACATAATGTATGTATTTCTGTATACGAAAAACCGATAATAACTCAATATATGTTCTCGTATTCCCAGAAAATAATTCGTTATACATTATTAAACTACTGGTATTAGTTAGGACTTGGAGAGGTACTTGTACCAATTACTGGTAACTGGCCGGGAAACTTGACTCGTTTGTTATAATACAGCTATACTTGTAATAATAGCGGTAAATTGGGTTAGCATTAGCCTTAACATATAATTTTCTTATTTCATGATATTTATATCATAATGAGAATTATATTGTCTACAAAATCCTCGAAATAATTCGTTGATTTTATAAAATAGCTTAAGATGGTCTTATATTTTTTACTACTTTTCATAAATAGTTTTAGGAACACAGAACACTTCAAGCTAAATACTAAACGCAGAACAGAAGATTCAGCATCTAGCTATTCCACACCTATTCCAGAAATTCCAGCTATTCAAACACGTTTTAATTAAAGTGAAGCTGTTATACTGAAATAAACTTTACAGGTGTGGTTGTTTAAGCAACGCATTCCAGCTTATTCAGGTTTACTTAGAATTTATCGAGTAGCTAAGTAGAAACACTAATACGGGGCATTGTTTGCTGGAACGTTAGCCGGCGTGCGCTGTGTACTCGTGTATTATTTGATGCGTAAATATTTGTAGTCGGATGAGAGGGTGTAATGTCTTATGGGGGTTTGCCGTCGATTGCTGTGGGCACTTTTTTAATATATTTAGGAAAAATTGATAATATTAATTTTACAGCAAATGGTTAAAAATGTTAACAATTTATTACATACCTTAGCATTAGAAATAACATTAATAAGGAGTTAATATTAAAAAACAGAAGCGATTGACCTGAGAAGAGTCGCCACGTTTGCGATGTCTCTCCCTGGAGTGAAACCTCCTGGACGTCCGAGGAAGTGCTGGTTAGATGACCTGCGTGCCTGCTTAAATAACTCCATAATTTGAGCAGGATCGCAGACCCTGACAAACGCCGAGATTAATACCAGAAGGAAGAAGAACGAGAAGTGGTTTTAATCTTGAATCTTCCTTAAAACAAATTTTGAAAATGTTTCTGCTTTTAAAGCAACAACTATTGGAACTAATAGAGGTGTCTAATAGCAAGAACGTACAATGGACATTAGTTGCATTTCCAATATTTGTAGTCGAGGGTGTTTCAATGTCTTGTTTGTCGTTAACTTGATACAGATGTATGTTCTGGAATTCTGTATAGTTTATTTAGAGTGATTGTTGTCAGCATGTGGAATCGCTAAGTGGATAGAGTAATGCAACATATTTTGTATTTATTTTGTAATTTAATATTCAGCTAAAGTAAACTTTTATATTTGTGGTATTGTGTACGTTTATAATAAATATAGAGTTATTTACTATTTTTGTTCGATTGAGGCACCGTCGCGGCGCAGAGGCACAAACAGAGGCGATTGTTGTGGGTTCGATTTTCACTCGGGCGAATGAAACATTCAATATTTTCATTATCCCGCTCTGGTAACGAGTCAAAACGCGGTGTTGAGTTTCGCCACCCAAAGTCTCAAGTGCCTTATAGGAAAACAGCGGGGCTTTAACACTGGTTTCCCAAGTCCCCTCCACCTACACAGTTATGTGTGTGCTATGTGTAAAGTTAAAAAAAAAACTGTTCAATGCTTTCTAGTGTAGTGTAGGCGATTAAAAGAATTTTTAAAACAAAACTTTAAAAATCGATAAAAACTAACATCGTCAATAAGCAATATTTTTTTAAAACGTCAAATTTATCAAATGCAAAACTTTTGTATGAAAATTATTTTATGTTATTTTACTAAAGACTTTGATTGATGTTCACGCAATGTTTGCAGTTTTATGGTATACCAAATTGGAATAAGCGGCTAATATAAACATGACAGGAATATTTTTTTAATGAATGAGTTTTATTTTATACTTAATGAGATTTGACTATAGTATGAATAATTCAAGTAATATTTAGCTTTTATTCCTTCTCAAATATTAAAAAGGTGAAAAAGCATCATTTTATATATTATTTTTTATTAGATTTAAATTCTAGTGGGAAAATTGGTTTTTATTTTAGTATTTTTTTTTACTTTAATAATTTTAAAGGCTGTGAATCAAATGTATCAAAGTAGTGTTATTAATGTATTTTAATTTCCTTTTGTTTACTTTTATATTACCGAAAAATTGAGATTGTGTAAAGGATACATTCAAATATAATAATCAACATGACAAAAAAAGTAATAACCGAAAGTGCAATCCTATGCAAATATGGTCTAGGTCGCAAGGTATCCAACGGTTGAGTGTTTTCATGATATTTGATGTTTATTTGCGGCAGAGACTCCAGTCCTTTGTATCGGCGCGACGGGGCCGGGCCCAGGCCGGCACCCACAATGGCGGTCGGCCCACAAAGCCCGGCAAGATAATGGATATTGCTTTTCTTGTGAGTTTCAAAGCTGCCTACTTTAGAACCTCTCATAATCCGCTTACAGCTAGCGCAAGTGCGTTATTGTGCTTCGAAACATTTCCTGGCTGGAACTGAATCCTGCCTGATAGTTTGGCATATCGACTTCGCTGGTGTGTTTCTTTTTATTTATTTTTTGCTAGCTTCGTTTTTATTAAATGATTATTTGTTTTACTATTTTGGTTGTAGGTGTTACTTAATTTTAGAATTATTATGACTGTGAAACGTTACGACGGGAGCTTAAAGGTATTTAATAGGCACATTGCAGTGTAGGCAGAGGGAACCTCGTGTTAAGACACTCCGTTATCTACTTTATTCAGGAGCCATTGCGTGTTGAGTGGCGGAACTTAACACCGCTATTTATTTTATAACAAGTAATTTTGATAAAAAGATTATTTTTATTTCTAAATTCTAAGTACCCTAGCTAGTGGAATCACTAGTATCTAGGGTGTCTCTAATAGCTCTTGAAGGTTGTACACTTGAGAAGCTCGTAATATCCTTCCTTCCTTTTAAATCTATTTCTCTTATAATTTTTACACACTTTTATTAGAGTGACTTGCAGATGTCTAATAAAATCTAAGAAATTGAACGAGGCCAGTTGTGGCGCAGGCGCGAAAGCATGCGACTGTAACGCGACAGGCTGTGGGTTCGATTCCCACTTGAGGAAATGAAACATTTAATATTTCCATTTTCTTAGCGTGAAGTTTAAAAAACATAAAATATATTTTTATTAACACAACATAAAAGTTGTTTTATTCAAAGCTTATTGGTATAAAAAACAAATATACATTTCATTATGAAACCAAAGCGTTTTTGTCAAACGTTACCGAAGTGAATGACATCTGTTGCATTCTCTGGCACTGAAACTAAATAAACGACATTTTAAAATTTCAATTTAATGTTTTTTTTTATGTATCAATACGACTTTTATATGCTAATTGTATGAAAATATTTTATAAATAATTTTCATTGTTACAAGATTTAATAACGAATCAGCTTCACGCTGCATCCTGCCCATAGAATGGTTAGCAGAGAGAAACTAGTATTAAAACACTCCGCTCCTCTCTTTCTGCCAAATTTTGGAGGCTTTGGCAGTCGCACTCTTATGCCCCTGCGCCACGACTGGCCTTATTGAGCGAAGCGAGCGGAGCCCTTTCTTTACTGGAGACTTTTTACACTCTTTGTCACTAATAGGCTCCCAAACGGTTTGACCGATTGAGATGAAAATTTTAGGCGAAAAAAAAACAAAAAATTCAAAAATTAATTTCTCGCTTCGCTTTACGTGTGAACACTACCGCGATTTTGGAAGCGAAGCGAGTCAAAATTGAGATCCGGTTCGCGCCCCTAGTATTATATTGACAGCTTAGTTATATCTATATATATAAAAGGACTTGTCCTCACTGACTGAGGTAAGACGCGCGCACAGCCGTAACCGCTGATGGTAGAAACGTGAAATTTGGACAGATGTTTACTTTCGTAATCTGGACATCCACTAAGAAGGGATTTTCAAAAATTTTAACCCTAAAGGGATGAAATAGAGGTTCAAAGTTTGTATGGAAAAATTTTTAAATCGGCACCGATTTAAATAAAATTTGAAATTTAGATTTTTAAAAGTATTTAATTGAACACGTGTTTCATCGTTTTTTAGAATTCTCTCCCTAAGGGTGCAAATAAGGGGTTAAAAGTTTGTAGTGGAAAATTCTTAAATCGCCACCGATTTTTATAAAATTTGATATTTAGACTCTTAAAAATATTTAATTGAACATATGTTTCATGGTTTTCTAGAATTCACCCCCTAAGGGTGCAAATAAGGGGTTGAAAGTTTGTATGGAAAAATCTTTAAATCGCCACCGATTTTTATAAAATTTGAAATTTAGACTCTTAAAAATATTTCATTGAACACATGTTTCATGGGTTATTAGAATTCACTCTTAAAAACGCAAGCGAAGCTGCGCGCGTCCGCTAGTTAAAAATAAAATATCTTCCATTCAAGACAATACAGTCGGGAAGCCGCAAATTCTTAGAATAGGAGATGGCCGCTGCTGAACCCGCACAGCATTCCAATACTGATGCTGGATACCAGTTAGTGTCGTCGATAAAACCGTTTAATGATAATCGCTCTATACGCGTAGGGCTCGCATACTGCAGTGGTATTAAGTTGTAACTCTCATTAAGCTGGCTTCGCTTTGAAGTACGATTTAGGGGGACGCAGTACATGATTATTGGTATTAAGCTTTAAATAACGATTATTTATTGGTGAGGGCACATGGCAACCTAGTGTTAAGGCTCTCTGTTCCTGTTCCGTTCCGTTCCATTGTAGAGAGTAAATATAGAAGGAAGCGATTAGTTATCTGATTAATTTACTTTAAAATTAATTTTGCAACTTAACACGCAATGTCTCCAGAATTCGGCGGAAAGTGAGAAACTGAAGTGTCTTAATGGGGACGGAGTGTCTTAACACTAGAGTCCCAGGTTTCCTCTGCCTACCCTGCTATGTGCGGAAAACAGCGTAAAAAATATTGCATAAAAATCCTGTATTTACAATGATGAATTTGTTATAAGAATTAACTTTTTTAAGGCATGTTAATATGTTCCGTTTATATGCCAGTAACAAAAGGGATTCTTATAAAAGAGGGTAAGAAATTTTATTAAATCGGGGTTGTTATGCAAATTTACATAATACATTCATTCTTATACTCATTTTCATAGTCAATAATGTATTTAATGATTTTTTTTAATATCCCAATAAAAATATTTACCTGTAAGTGACTAATGTTTATACCATACCAGTGAAACTAAAAAAACTAGTCGGTTTTTTTGCTTATAATTAACTTGTTTACATTTATTTTATACTAGCGGACGCGCGCAGCTTCGCTTGCGTATTTAGGGGTGAATTCTAATAAACCATGAAACATGTGTTCAATGAAATATTTTTAAGAGTCTAAATTTCAAATTTTATAAAAATCGGTGGCGATTTATACATTTTTCCATACAAACTTTCAACCCCTTATTTGCACCCTTAGGGGCTGAATTCTAGAAAACCATGAAACACATATTCAATTAATATATTTTTAAGAATCTAAATTTCAAATTTTATAATAATCGGTGGCGTTTTAAAGATGTTTCCATACAAACTTTCAACCCCTTATTTGCACCCTTAGGGGAAGAATTCTAGAAAACCATGAAACATGTGTTCAATTAAATACTTTTAAGAGTCTGAATTTCAAATTTTATAAAAATCGGTGCCGGTTTAAAAAAAATTCTATATAAACTTTCAACCCCTTATTTACACCCTTAGGGGGAGAATTCTAGAAAACGATAAAATACGTGTTCAATTAAATACTTTTAAAAATATAAATTTCAAATTTTATAAGAATCGGTGCCGATTTAATTTTTTTTCCATACAAACTTCCAACCCCTATTTCACCCCTTTAGGGTTCAAATTTTTGAAAATCCCTTCTTAGTGGATGTCCAGATTACGAAAGTAAATAGCTGTCCAAATTTCACGTTTCTACCATCAGCGGTTACGGTTGTGCGTGCGTCTTACCTCAGTCAGTGAGGACAAGTCCTTTTATATATATAGATTACTAGCGGACGCGAGCAGCTTCGCTTGCGTAATTAGGGGTGAATTTTAATAAACCACGAAACATGTGTTCAATGAAATATTTTTAAGAGTCTAAATTTCAAATTTTATAAAAATCGGTGGCGATTTAAAGTTTTTTCCATACAAACTTTCAACCCTTTATTTGCACCCTTAGAGGGAGAATTCTAGAAAACGATGAAACACGTCTTCAATTAAATACTTTTAAAAATCTAAATTTCAAATTTTATAAAAATCGGTGCCGATTTAATTTTTTTTCCATACAAACTTTGAACCCCTATTTTACCCCTTTAGGGTAAAAATTTTTCAAAATCCCTTCTTAGTGGATGTCCAAATTACGAAAGTAAACATCTGTCCAAATGTCACGTTTCTACGTACAGCGGTTACGGCTGTGCGTGCGTCTTACCTCAGTCAGTGAGGACAAGTCCTTTTATATATATAGACTAGCGGACGCGCGCAGCTTCGCTTTCGCTTATTTAGGGATGAATTCTAATAAACTATTAAGCATATGTTTAATGAAATATTTTTAAGAGTCTAAATTTCAAATTTTATAATAATCGGTGGCGATTTAAAGGTTTTTCCATACAAACTTTCAACCCCTTATTTGCACCCTGAGGGGTGAATTCTAGGAAATCATGAAACACATTTTCAATCAAATATTTTTAAGAGTCTAAATTTGAAATTTTATAATAATCGGTGGCGTTTTAAAGATTTTTCCATACAAACTTTCAACCCCTTATTTGCACCCTTAGAGGGTGAATTCTAAAAAATGATGAAACACGTGTTCAATGAAATATTTTTAAGAGTCTGAATTTCAAATTTCATAAAAATCGGTGCAGCTTTAAATTTTTTTCCATACAAACTTTCAGTCCCTATTTCAACCCTTTAGGTTTAAAATTTTTCAAAATCCCTTCTTAGTGGATGTCCAGATTACGAAAGTAAACATCTGCCCAAATTTCACGTTTTTACCATTAGCGGTTTCGGCTGTGCGTGCGTCTTACCTCAGTCAGTGAGGACAAGTCCTTTTATATATATAGATAAGATAAATAGTTAATAGCTATTCTCAATATCGTCTAGTTAAGGTAAAAGGCTTAGATAATTAATTTGAACGTTAAATTTATGTTATTTACGACAAAGACTTTAAAGTAAGTGGTGAGCGAATCCAATTACTCCGATGGGGACGATAAATTATAACTTCCTATATCTTATAAAACAAAGTCGCTTTTCGTGTCTGTCTGAACTTTCTAACTCTTCTTCTTCTAAACCACCCAACAGATTTTTATGCGGTTTTCACCATTAGGTCGAGTATTTCTCAGGGAAGGTTTATATATAGTTTATTATTTGTACATTCTTATGAAAATTATCATAAATACGATAAATGTGTGTAAAGTCCTACCCGTTGAGACACTTTCGCGCATGCGCTGCTTTAATGGTAAGTACTACATGAAAAAATGTACTGGAGTATTGTTCCTCTAAATGAGATCTACAAAAAAGTCCGCGAGAGCATATTCGTATCTTTTAAGAATAACGTGTAGTGATCATATTTCTGTCTAAAAATAGTAATTTCAATATATTTTTTATTGTGAGGGATATTTTTCCATAACGGTATTAATCCTTATCCTTTAAAATACTTTATTAAATTTCTACGTTAAACGAAGATAAAATTTGCTATTTTACACTATTTCGAAATTGCGAATAGTTTTAGAGAAAAAAGCATTTAATTGTTGACACATCACGCCGTTGACTCATCAGCTGTGCCGACTCAAGTTTTACTTATCCCTTACTCTCAGCATATAAATAAGTATATTAGTTACGTTGGCCATTTAATGTATAACAAAACTGTCTTTTACTGTTTTTCATTTTAATAAGTACTTTAGAAGTTGTTACAATATCAAAAAATCCTTGCTGCGAAACGCGCCCGGCGACGTTTTGCTTATACAAGCGCGTCCGCCGCGTCCGCCTGCCTTACACGCATCGGTGGTTCAGTGGTAGAATGCCCGCCTGCCACGCGGGCGGCCCTGGTTCGATTCCCAGCCGATGCATTCTATTTAATTTTCCTCACAGGCAGCCACGTATTGCTTGCTTTTCATCAGGGGCAGAGTACCCTCTTCCCTACCCAACCGGTGTCGCTGTAAAAGCCAATAGGGCTAACAGCATTAACCGTCAAAGAACCAAAGCCCTGATGTCGTTCGGAGCTACTACGAAGATGGCCGAGAGAATGCTTCAATTCTGCGCCTGGCAAAGTAAATTTAGAAGTGATTGTACGTACTTTGGAGTGATCCAATAATTATAATGTATTTCCACGCGACATAGTTGGTTACATCTTTCATTTAAGTATTTTTAGGTAAGAGAATAGTAGGTAGTCTGTTGTTTATAATTTCTTTCGTTTAAGTTTTCTGTTGTTTGTGTTATTTATTTGTGTTTATTTTAAAACAATTGGAAAATCCTTATTGGAACTACGAAAATGCGGATTGCATTAGGGTTTAATTAATTTTACATTATCTTAAGTGCTTTGCAAACATACATTATATGAATAATTTAGTAGGTAGTTAAAGCGGGCGAAGCCGCGAGGGGGTCGCTAGTTTTATATAAAATTTTATAATTTTCCTTACACTTCATTAAAATGATGAGAATTTAAAATAATAGTAATCTATTTATGTGTTGTTGATTAAAAGGATCACTTTGCCAGTATTGTTTAAAAATTTTGTATTTATTTTAGCAATCCATACCTATATTATAAATTCGAAAGTAACTCTGTCTGTCTGTCTGTCTTTTACGCGATCAGGGCCAAACCGCTAATTTAATTGTGATAAAATACTCATATAGAGATACTTGAAGGTCTCGGGATGAACATAGGATACTTTTTATATAGGTACATATTTGTAATATTTTCGATATATACCAATATATCAAATTAATAATAATTTGACATGCAATTTATTCCGCCATGTTAATAACAACCGTTGCTAAGCAACGATTTGCAAAGTTTGTTGTTAGAAAACGTCACCAAAAATGAGCTTGCTTAACGCATCTCTCTATTGAAAATTGAAAATAATTTCATAAATAAATACTGGTATAGTCCAAGCGGGCGTAGCCGCGTTCGGGTCCACTAGTATAAACATAAATACAATTAAAAGAGTGAAATCACTTCATTAATCACAACATTAGCTCTACTATAGTTTATGCGGTAAACACCTTAGAATGAGTAGTGAGCGAACTCAATTACCTCGGCGGGGACCATAAATTGTGGTCCGCAGACCGACGCGGCAATTACTGTCGCCGCTCATCCGCAAAACGATGTTGATAGCTCAATGCGTACCTTTTATATGCTGTTTTATTGTTCTAAGTCAATCTATTGTGAAAATCGTGGACTTAACACTGGTGGTTTATTGATTTGTGGGGCATTGGTTCCTGGGATAGAGTATTGCTTCGGTTTAGTCTTTTTTTAGGATATTCTCTCGAAACGGAGAGTGTTCTCGGATTCTCTCTATTAACCAGTTCATTGTTGGGTTTTTTTGTCTACCAAAACGGAGAAATAAAATGATTTAAATAAAGAAACAAATTTATTCTAATTATGTAGTTATCAAATTATAAGACAAAAATATCAAATTATATTTTATTTAAAATGTAATGAAAAAAAGGTTATATGAATTTTCATATTAGGATAAAAATAAAAAAAAATATTTAGGTACTCTGCAATGAGTAATTAGGTATGAGCTCGTGCGCTTTTCATAAATGTTTGCGAAACCTCCCTTCAAAAATAAACCACAAGCACCAGCAACCCTCACTTTTAAATTATGCAAAATATAAGATAAATCAAGGCCGTCGTGGTGCAGAAGCGTGTGCACACGACGGTTAGTAGTGTGAAGCTAAAAAAATGATAAATCTTGAAGGTAAGCAATCTTAGAGACTTACCATTTAGGGTCATGTGGGCCAGAAAAAATTACACTTCGCCCGAGTGTTCCGCAGTCAGCGGGGGTACCTATCATTCGTTTCCTCTGGAGACGTGAGACTGCGTGGAAGGTATTGTTAGGGTTGACCTGTAAAAAAAAAATATTTATTTCAGTTTCACATTTTCTTTAGCTGTGTGAAGTAATGAGACCAACCTATTAAGTTACTAGTAAAACTAGTACTTGTGTAAGGTGGCCATAACACTTCATACATTTGTGGAAATAAATATCAATATATATCAAAGTTTAAACGTTTAACCTGTAAGAGTAGTGTGATATGATATTCGTTATTTTTTTTGTAATTTTTGTTATTAGTAAATTTAATAGCATTTAAAAGATAAAAATCAGTATTGAAATTTGGTTTGCCAACTTCGTTAGATCCCTTTAATGTCCATATCAAGAGAAAAAATACAGATTTTTTATGTAACAATAAAATGTAGTAAAGTGACGCTTTGTATTTGAGTTCTATAATGCTTACCAAATTCACTTATAAAAAAACATAAAAATCCAAACATAAAACAATAAACATCCAATCCAACCAAAGATATTAAAAATATATTTTATTTAACATATACGGCAGCCCTATTACTTTTGCTCTCATCGCAATACGTCTCTATTTATCTAACATTCCCTACATTTGACCTCACAACGTCCTGGTAGCTTTCAATGCGCTATCTTAGCTAGTCATTCCAAATATTACTACTATTTTATATACGAAAATAAATTCTTAAGTGATTTGTTTATTCTTATACTCTACTTGATTATATTGCTCTTATAGAAATTAAAAATACAGTATCAATCTCGTTTAATATCAATAATACGTGTTTTATATAAGTAAGATATATTTGTAAGCTTTTCAACGTAGCTTGATGACGTATAACTTAGTGGATGGTTTCCAAGAGGAGCGGGTTCAAATTCCACTACATTAAAATTGTATGAGTTTTCTTAAAATAAATTTAACAATACATTATATTTATACTAGAGGACCCAAACGCGGCTACGCTCGCTTGAACTATACGAATATTTATTAAATATATTTATGAAATTATTTTCAGTTTTCAATAGAGAGATGCGTTAAGCAAGCTCATTTTGGGTGACGTTTTCTAACAACAAACTTTACAAATCGTTGCTTAGCAACGGTCGGTTGTTATTAACATGGCCAAATAAATTGCATGTCAAATTAATAAATATTTTAATATATTTGTGTATATCGAAAATATCACAAATATGAGAAAAAAAAGTATCCTGTGTTCATCCGAAGACCTTCAAGTATCTCTATATGAGTATTTTATCACAATTAAATTAGCGGTTTGGCCCTGATTGCGTAAAAGACAGAGTTACTTTCGAATTTATAATATAGGTATGGATATACGCACTTACATACAATTTAAAAATATAACATTTAAATCAATGTATATTGAAAGTATGCATTATCAGTTATTCAGTAGGATCCTATTTATAATTTTAAAATTTCATACGAAATAATGTACGACCCTGTCATATCACGATAGTGCACTATATTTCTCTGTGCATTGTGTCTTCCTACCTACATATTGCATCGTTGGATGTGAAATTACAGAATGGTGTTTTTTTTAGAATAGTGTGGCTGTGGAGCCTTTTTAAGCTCATTTTAATATATATAAAAAACGTTATTTTATGTTATATATCGATTTTTATTACTTCTAGAACAGTAATTTGTAGCCACATATATATTTGTTTCTAACTAATTAGAACTAAACAACTAACAACCGTAACCAAAAAAGATATATAATAGAAAGAAATATAATTGTTAAAAGGTTGTATATCAGATTATTTCAAAGAACCTTATATTAACCTTCTATTTATATAGCAATATAACACAATATATTTCAATTACTGTAATAACATACGAGTCTAAGACTAATTAGTAGTAGTGCAAGCAAAAGCTAGATTGTTATGTTATAGTAGAAATTCTAAATAATTATATTAGTACGCAAGAGCTAGCAATATTTAGGGGTTTTAGTTTAATTTATGACTATATACAATTTATATTTAATATATACTAGTATATGTATATTTTATTATTTAGAAAATATTTTAAATATAATAAATAGTTTCCTTATACTTAATAACTATTTTACTTGTGTTATTTTTGTTTTTTATGTACCTACTTATCTTAAACTTTAGGCGTAATGAACTGAAAATTCGCATCACATTACATATCTTTCTTTTGATTTCGTTATATAATCCATCTTAGAAAAGGAGAAATGAAGAATAGGAGTTGAAGTGGTTGCAGACATAACGAAACAGTGTTAAAGAGATTATGGAAAAAATAAATCTCAGTTTTTTTAAGAGGGAAACCGACGTTCAGTTTTTTCTCATATCTTATAACTTGAAAGTAAGTTGAAAATTTCTTGTATAGTTAAGTCGTTAAAGAGTTAGGTTCTTAAGTGAGCTAGTAACTTATTATCTTCTTTGAAAAAAGGTTTACTATCTAAATGATTTATATGCAAGATTTTAGTTAGAATCTACGTACAAATATATTTTGAAGAAATGAGATTTATTCATGTTAAGTTTTATAGAAATTATTTTTTATAAAGATGATGAAATATCCTCCAAATAGATGCCAGTTGTGGCGCAGGGGCAGAACTGCGAAACTGTAAACACGACTGGTTGTATTGCGATCCCCATTCGAGTAATTCGAATAAATTTATTTTTTAATATCTTCGCTCTGGTGTCGAGGCAAAAGCGTGGCGTTGAGTTCCCTCACTCAACACGTAATGTCTCCCCAATTCGTCCGAAAATGGGAAACGGAGTGTCTTAACACCAGATTCCCTCTGCCTCGCCTACTGTGAGCGGGACGACGTGAAGCTGATTTTTGTTAGATTTTTAATTCTACTATTAATAAAATAGAATTTAGCTAGAAAATAATCTAAAAACTAGAGCATTAGTTCGTAGTATTACGTAATTATTCCAAGTCAACGTATTCCATAAAAGAAATGCCAAAAGCTACTTTCCCCCATCGATAAACAGCTACGGTCGAGTTAATGAAACCACAGCTATACGCTTAAACAAATCAAATCAATATATGCCGTATAAACATCGAAGCGCCCTAAAGTATAACGTAATAATACTGTTCACATTTCTTCCAAGTAATACCGTTTCTAATAAATATGAGGCATACTCAGTTGAGGAGTTGGTTATGCGGAAATATGCCAATCTGAAAATTCTTATAGCAGTTCGATAAAGTCTAGATATATTATATATCTAGATTTTATTTGTTTTTTTAGAGTTCCGTACCTAAAGAGAAAAATATATTTTTTATAGGATCAGTTTAGTTTACAAAAATAAGACTTTTTTTTAGGAAATCTGTGAAACTTTTCAAGAAATGAGAACTAACAGTACAAATAAAGTGAAAAATGGATATAATCACAACATCACTAAGGTTTCATATATTAGAAACTACCAGGAATTGTACGAATTGGTACATTTTAGCATAAACTTCTCCACATCACATAAGAAAAAGGTCACCCCTGCAAGATATGCCGGTCACGTGCGAATTATTGGCAACGAGAATCAGGGCCTGGTGTCAATCCAAGACCATTGGTCCTCAGAAGTAATGGATATATAGTGTCACTCACTATCGTGATCGGGATCTCCAGCAAACACGTGATTGCGTATTGTATTTTAGTAAATCTGTGTTGATTTTGGGTCTAGTTTTTTAAATCTTATATTTTTTTTTGGTAGAGGTTTCTCGATTTACTTATAATAAATTGTATTGATAAAGGTGCTACAAGAGAATTAGGGGTCATTTTCTAAATTAATTAAATTTTTAAATACAATTAATAGATAATTTTCTAAAATTTCTAGTGCTATATAAGAAGAAGTAGCGATATCACTTTAGAATGAAATCCCAAAATGTTTATTATTTGCCTGTTTAGCCTAACAAAGTCTATCTAACGTTTACATTCTATAAGATTCCATGAAAGTCAAAGTCTACCTAACGTTTACATTCTATAAGATTACAATATTTATATATTAAAGTATTAAATTCAAGCAACTTACGATCCTGCGTATGTTTTAAATATTTTGAATGTGTAATAAATACGCGTTGTCATAATAAAAAAGCAATGGTGTGTATTTTATTTCCTGATGCAGCTCCAATACTGCTATATCAGGGAGCTTCCAACTTTTATAAATCATCCCCCATTTTAAAGTGGGGTAATATAGTAGTGGGAGTTATGAGAGCGCCAAACTTTGAAAGTTTGTAAAAGCTATCTCCTTATCAACTGCCTCTCAGAGTGACGCGTTCGACTAAATCATGCGAATAAGATGTCTAACTATGAACTCGATATTGGTGAAACTTTTAACTGGATAGTTGTGAAAATTTTGCTTATGACTGTACTTAAATTAAAGTTATTGGACCATTTTTAGTTTTATTTTTTAAGAATTTTATCAACTCAATTATATATATCGCCCATTTTATTATGTAGGTGTTTTGGTAGTCGCACATTATGTAATCTAGACTGCAAAACTGTCGCGTTTGTTGTGGGTTTGATTCCCGACCGGGGAAATTATTTTTGTAGTGTATCACGAATACAGCAGGCTCGGGGAAAGGGAAATTGAGTACCTAGTGTTAAGAAACTTCGTTCCCAAGTTGTGAGGAAATGAGTATTATATTACATCGTAGAAAGTCCGATAATTTAAAATTCCGGCTTCGAAGCGGCAACCACACGATTACTATAATAAATATTATATTCAACAGAATATAATATTCCATGAAATATTTATTTTTAATAGTGATTTTTCATTTTATTCTACGTAAATGATTGGGACAGCGACGTGCAGTGCTTTCGTAGTTGATTAAGTGAGCTTTTCAAGTGTATGGCGTATTGAAAAACACACTCGTATAAATAAATAAATAATAATTATTTATTCATACGATATTTGTGTACTTGGTACTAAAATTTGAAATGTTTGGTTTAATATTATATTTCAAAATTTTTAATTTTTGAGGTCAGTCGTGGCGCGGTGGCACAAAGAATGACGGCAAGCGCAGTTACTTGTGGGTTCGATCCCCACTCGCGGAAATTAAATATTTAACATTTCTTAGTTCTGCCATTCAACACGCAATGCTACCCTACCTACTGCACGCGGGATACAGCGTGAAGCTGAGAAAAAAAACAAAAAAAAAAAACGTTTTTTTCGGGCATTGCATTGAAGCAAACTTCAATATTCTTGACGATTATATTACTTATGTTCTTGGGTTTGTTTCTGTTTTTCTTTAAGAACGACAGTATAGATTCTAAATACTTAATTTCAAATTAATTTCCTTAACGAGTGAAACCACAACCCAGTGACTACTTACTAGACCAGAAGTTTAAAAAATGTATACTTCAAATCAAGATAATGTAATATAATTTTTAATTAAAACTAAAAATTATATTCTCGACGGCGCATCATGTGAGTACTTAAGTCTAATTAGCAGAGTAACCGAAAGCTACACTGTATCTCTCCCCGAGGACATAAATGTTAAGTAAATTTTGTTTAAAGTCATTTAAATTTAAATGGGTCAGAATTTATTATTGTAATATTTGTAGGTTAAGTGAGAATTACAATAGTTCCTAATTAATATATCGCTTATACTATAAAGCGATATTTCAGATAGCTAAACTGTGTGAAATAATTTTTTGGAAGCAATAGAATTTAAATATATTGTTTCAATTTCTAATTAACATTGTGAGTAAATGCCAGGAGAACTTGAGGGTTGAGGCATGTAGGTTCTGTACTGGTAACATCTAACAAGACGACGCTCAATAGGTTTGGTTTCTTACCAGGTGGACGGCCGATCTAGCCAAGGTTGCTGGAAGCCGCTTCTCTCTTCTTAAGAGAACCCTATGTCCAGCAATTCGCGTCATGCGGTTGACACAACGATAACAATAATTAAGATCATATTTCTTTCTTATTACAGCATTAAAGAAACTTGCCAAAATAATCCAAAAACCATTCTCAAGATATGCAAATGTTTCGCATAAAGTAGCTTAGGCACTAACTGATTTCCCCAGAACTCTTCGCTTTCGGGCGAAACTCATTTGCAATTATTCACATGGTAAGTAGCTGATGGTGATTGAAACTGACAATCTCCATCTGATTACGGGAAATTACATTTGAAACGTATTTTAACATGACCCTTTGTTCGAGCACAATTCTATTAGACTGGTTTACCGCGTATAATTTAACTGTGGCCTAGTTTTGCCTAAATATTGTTTAACTATACTGACGCGACTGACTGTGACGTCATAGTCTATTTACGCTGTTATTTGTTCGGATAATCGTTAATGTTAATTATATGTGAATTTCGTTTATATGTGATTTATTTATATTTGAATTGCTTCTGTGTATGTAATGTAGTTGTGCATATGTAGATATGTATATTATGTAGTCTTTATTTAGATACAAATATTTAAGCAACATGTGTTAATAAAGATAATGTTTACGTGGTATTTCAGCAGGGGTACAAGTGTGTGATTGTTAACGGTACTTGAAGCAGAACGCAGCGTTGAGTTCTGCCACTCAACACACAATGCCTCCGGAAAGTGGGAAACTGGTGTCTTAACACTAGGTTCCCCCCAGGTTGCTCGTCAAAACGTATTATGTATAAAATTACAAACGTGGGAAGACGATATTAATATTAAAACGTAAACATCTAAGGAAGAATTCTTACTAAAAATAATTTTCTTAATGCTTTATTATGTATTGAAACGCCCACTTCAAAAGAGACGCTATGAAAATACAAATATCAGCTTAACTGAGTTGTTAATAGAATAATGATGAAAATAGATCATTATAACATAGAATAAAACATGTTTCTTATAATTTAAAGTACCATAAAGGTATTTTATGTAGGACACGACCGGCCTAGATTTTTAAATTTCATTTACAAAGTATAATATTAAATGAAGGTCACCTTTTACATTTAAAAGAAGTTCGTGTAAATGTAATAGCATTTTAAAAATAAAACAGAGCAGATATAAAGCCCATTCGCAGAACAAGAAAGCTGCTGACGTTAAAAGAATTAAAAGCTTCGCAAAACTTATACGTTGTGAGAATTTCGTGAGAACAAATAGTGGAAGTTAGAATTCACGGGCCGAGGCTAATCTCTAGCAAGTCCACGGTCGCGTGTGCTTAGAATATCTTTTTGTATTTGCAAGAAGGTTCTAAAAGAAATAAATGTTTAGTGCTATTTAGTGGGGAATAGTTATTTGTAATATAAGATTTTTCTTAAATATTTAAGAGGACGTTGTGGCGCGGGGGCACAACAGTGTGATTGTAACGCGACGGTTGTAGGTTCGATCCCCACTTGAATAATTATTATTTCTTAATATTTTCATTTCTTCGCTCTGGCATCAAGGCAATAAATAGCTCGGCGTTGAGTTCCGCCACTCAACTCGCAATGCTTTGAAAAATTCTGCGGAAAGTGGGGAACGAAGTGTCTTAACACTAGATTCCTTCTACCTACGGGATACAGCGTGAAATTGATTTTTCATTTGTTTTAAACATTTAACAAGGCATTCTTTAACTTCACCCTGTATCCTGTAAATACTATGGTAGGCAGAGGGAACCTGGATACCTACTCCGTCGAATTCTAGAGGTGAAATGAGTGGCCGGCGCGACGCTTTGCCTCGACAGCAGAGCGAAGAAAATGGCAATATGAAATATTTAATTTCACAACCTGTCGCTTTTGCAGTCACACGCTTGTGCCCCGGCGCCACGACTAACCTGATCAATTATTTTTATTCTTAATAGAAAATGAATTTTCTCCATAAGCACACAATTTTCAATTGACAATACGTCAAAAGCACTTACCCCCACCCCCACTCCACCATAACACTCTTTACAAATACATAGACATGTTGTATATCAAATCGCTCCCCTAAACAAGGGTGATAATTCGAACAAACGACTCGAGATAAGAAAGCGCGTGCATCTCAAGACAATGCTTGCTCATCCCCCATTGTTCTTGTTAATTAACTCGCCAAATCATTTCATTCTACTTCAAACGATTCATGACCCACATAGATTTTGAACTAATTCGTATTTTCAAAGTTTTGTACAAATAAATTGTTTGGTGAAGAGTAAAATAAGCTTACTAAATCAAGATTACAAATTCAGTCTAGTCTTAAAATAATTTTGAACTATTCATCTAAGTTTTAAATATAATTTACATTTTAAACTATATATCTATTATATTTAAATAATTTATGTAGTTTACTTTTAATTATGTCTTTAATCTTAGGTCAGCTGCAAGATGCAGATCCAGGATCCTTGCTTGTGCCCCTGCTCTACGAATAGAGAGTTCTCTCTCTGTATACTATATCTTATATCAAAATCATATCTACTGAGTATAATTAGACATTGAATGTATAAAAGTATGAATAATTGAATATAACAGTAATATAGCTGGTTAAGTCAGAAGTAGGTCGTTATCGCTACCCCGTTGGGAAATGAAGGAGCGCAAAAATTTTATTCGTCGGGAAAATTTTCCGTTCACTGTAACTCCGAAACGGATTACATGTTTTATTAACTAAATAAGTGTTGTTTTCACGCTTCTTGCTTTTCGTAATTGTATGCGTATATTTGTATCGTTAGAATATTTTAATTAATGCAATTATTTCTGTTTGAGAAACAAACAGCGAATGTAAATCTTTTCAGATGAGTCAGTTCAGTCGTTTAGAGTCTACGTTTATATATTTTTAGTCCTCAATCTATTAAAGTGTATAATATAAGTTAAAATCTCTTGTAATAGTGATTTAGGCGCCGTGGCTCTGTGGCGCACCAAATGTGCAACTATACGCGCGACGATTTTGGGGTCGATTCCCACTCGGGGAATGAAATATTTAGCATTTTCATTTCCTCGCTCTAGTAATGAGTTCCACTACTCAACACGCAATGCCTTCAGAATTTGGCGTAAAGTGGGAAACGGAATGTCTTAACACTAGGTTCCCTCTGCCTACCCTGCTGTGTGCACGATACAGCGTGAAGCTTAATAATAATAATAATAAGCCCCCTAAAATCCAACCATACGTCCGAATCGAACATCTGATTCTCGTGGGGGGCGGACACGTGAAAATAAACTACTTACACGGCTAACATGGCTCTGGTAACCCTTTTTATGGAGAATATGGAAAATAAAAGATATAATTTGCGGCCGCTGCCCGGGGGTCGCCGGGGCGCATCTGGAGCTAACGCTGGATGCCACAGCATGCGAACCGTTGGCGACGGGGGACTGAGCAGGCGGGTTCCCCTCGAAAAAAATGCTACAGCCGAACAATCATCCTCATCATGCACTTCTTCTTCCTCTCATTCACCGATATCAAGCATACCCTCACCACCCTCAACTTGTACCCTATTAAATTCCCCTAATTCATCACCAACATCATCACACTCATCACTAATTATAAGGTCAGCAGATGTTGTGCAGGAGGCATTTGCCAATTACCCTGCACCCACTGCGGGCTCTATCCGTGCGCGAAAAAAATGGACCGACACAATGAACCGTCATATTTGGCGCACATATCTTATTATAACAAAATGCGAAACCACGTTATTGAATAATTATTTAGAACCCCTACACCAAGAATTTAGTAATAAATTTCCCGAAATGCAGGTAACTAGACAACGTATAGGAGATCAACGTAGAGCAATAATAAGGAATAAACTATTATCAGATGATACCTTAGCTCAAATTATGATTGAAGTAAAAGAACTATTACAAGTCGGTGATCAACCACTTACAAAAAATAACATTCACTCAACTCAACTTTCACACTCAAACACTAGAATGAAATGGTCAAACCAACTTAACGAAGAAATTGTTAAATGTTACTTTGAAGTCACTCAACTGGAAGTTAATAAGACTTCTTATCGTAAAAACCTGTACAGTTTATTTATATCTAGAAACCCACACCTATCACACCTTACAGAACAAAGGATAGCTGACCAGAGACGACTAATATTTACGAACAAAAGTATACAAACCGATAGAATTATTGAATTAAAAAGAGAAGTAGAAATTAAATTAGCTAATAGTAATCCTTTAACAACAAATATTACAGAATCGAATTTTGCTAGCAGTCAAACAAATGAAATAAGTAATTCTGCATATCTACAAAGAAATTTACAACCCGTCGAATCACTAGACCAACATTGTATAAATAGACACAATTTAATAGAAAAACAACAACATTATATTGAACAAGAATTTAATAATGCTCTAATTGAATTTAACAATACAAATCCTGAAACCAGACCTTATATACCTAAACAAAAATCATCGCGTAAATTTTCTCAAATTGTTAGTTTCTTAAATAGCAAAATACTTCCAAAACATTTAAATAACGAATTAGATTTCAATGCTCTTCATAACATTATATATACAGCTGCCTTCACTGCATCTCTGTGTAATGGAACAAAATTCACTTTTATTGATAATTGCCGAACTCGTAACAGCAAGCCATCGTGGCAAAGAAGACTCGAAAGTAGAGTAGACAAATATAGATTGCAAATAGGTAGACTTACGCAATATATATCAGGAAATAGGAGCCGTAAAATATTAAAAACTGTAGAAGAAATAAAAACACAATATAAAATTCATTCACATCACGAAGAACCTAATACAGAATTACCACATTTCTTAGACACACTAAAACAAAAATTAAATGCAACTTCGAACAGACTTAGAAGATATTTGACATGTACAAAACGGAAGCAACAAAATAATACATTCGTTAATAACGAAAAACATTTTTATAGAACTCTATCTAGCACAAACCAAAATACCACAACACAATCACTAGAAAATCCAACGCAAAATAATTTGCAACAATACTGGGCCAATATTTGGGAAAATTCAATAGAACATAATACAGACGCCGAATGGTTAAAAAAAAAAATACCTGACGTAGAAATAAATGTAATGAAATTCAATGATATAACCATAGAAACATTCAATCAAATCATCCAGCGAACACACAATTGGAAGGCACCGGGAACCGATAATATACACAACTACTGGTACAAAAAGCTAACATGCACTCATTCAATTCTTCTTAAACACATAAACCAGTTCATACAATCACCTTGCACACTACCTTTATTTGTAACAAACGGAATAACGTATATGCTACCGAAAGGCTTAGACCGCACAAACCCAGCTAACTATAGGCCAATAACATGCCTCCAAACAATATATAAAATTATCACTGCGTGTATTACTGATATAATTTATAAACATATCGATCAAAATAACATATTAGCTGAACAACAGAAAGGCTGTAGGAAAAATAGTCAGGGGTGTAAAGAGCAGCTTACTATAGACGCAATAGTTATGAAACAGGCACATAATAAAAATATTAATACAATGTATATAGACTACAGAAAAGCATTTGATTCAGTTCCACACAGTTGGTTACTATATATTTTAAAAAAGTACAAGATTCACCCCATTCTAATAACATTTTTAAGCTCCGTTATGCTCTCATGGAAAACTAGATTAAAATTGATTAACAATAATGAAACACTGATTACTGATTCGATTAAAATACAACGAGGCATCTTCCAAGGTGATGCGCTGAGTCCATTATGGTTCTGCCTAGCATTAAACCCTCTTTCTGAATTGCTTAATAATACCAATACAGGATTTAAACTAAAACATAATAACACATATCATATAATTTCACATTTAATGTACATGGACGACATCAAACTATACGCCAGTAACAATAAAGAACTAAAAATACTAGCCGACCTCACACAATCTTTCTCTACAGACATACGCATGGAATTTGGAATTGAAAAATGCAAGGTACATTCAATTGTACGTGGCAAATCACAACAAAATACATATACACTTAATACTGGTGAACAAATTGAATCAATGGACGAAAATAGCACATATAAATACCTTGGATTTCAACAAGCTAAGCAAATACAACAAAAACAAACCAAGATAGAACTAACCAATAAATTTAAATTTCGTTTGAATCAAATTTTAAGATCACACTTAAACTCACGTAATATTATAAAAGCCATCAACACATACGCAATACCGATCCTTACTTACTCTTTTGCTATAATAAACTGGTCTCAAACTGATTTATCAAATCTGCAACGTATAATAAATACACACATGACTACACATAGGAAACATCACCCTAAATCATGTATCCAGCGTCTAACTATACCACGCCTGGATGGAGGACGAGGTCTCATTGATATTCGTAACCTACATAATAATCTAGTGACTAAATTCCGAAATTACTTTTACGCTAAGGCTGAAATTAGTGAACTACACAAATTCATAGTTAATATAGATAATAAATATACACCACTTAATTTAAACGATAAAAATATACAACTAAATCAAACCTTGATAACTAAGCAGCAAAAAATAGAAGCATGGTCTTTAAAGTCACTGCACGGTAGACATCTAGCCGATCTTAGCCAAACTCACGTCGACAAAGTTGCGTCGAACGAATGGCTACGACGGGGAGATCTCTTCCCAGAGACGGAAGCCTTCATGATGGCTATTCAGGACCAAGTAATAGACACTAGGAACTATCAAAAACACATCATAAAAAGACCAAATATGGTAAACGATTTATGCAGAAGATGCTATTCTAGTCCTGAAACAATCCAACACATTACCGGAGCCTGCAAAACCATAGTACAAACCGATTACAAACATAGGCATGATCAAGTCGCCGCTATTATTCATCAACACCTTGCAGTTAAACATTCCCTCATCACACAAGCACAAAAAACTCCCTATTACAAATATTCACCTCAGGCTATTTTAGAATCTACAAATTTTAAACTGTATTGGGATCGTACAATCATCACAGATAAAACCGTACACTACAATAGACCGGATATTTTACTTCATGATAAAGTTAAAAATTCTGTATACTTGATAGATATAGCCATTCCAAATACACACAATCTTGCATCCACTTTTTCAAACAAAATAGATAAGCATACAGATTTAACCATAGAGCTCAAAAGTCAATGGAAAGTCCAATCCGTCACCACAATACCAATAGTTATTTCAACAACCGGAGTAGTACCTCATACACTACACACCAGTCTAGAAACTTTGGGAATTCACCGCTTAAGTCATATTCTTTTACAGAAAGCCGCAATCCTGAATACATGCCGTATAGTTAGAAAATTTTTATCCTCAAATAATTAACTTATCATCTTCATTCATCTTATATCAGAATCCCTTACTAACTCGCTAAAGATTTCCACCCAAATATTGCTTGGCTATGTGCTCGCAATTTTTGGTTACCGTACCCCAATCATTTGGGAGAACAAAAATGGTAAAACAATAATAATAATAATAATAAAGCCTTTTATTTTCCTATAAACATAAAATTCTACACATTTCACAAAAATAAACATCTTACAAAAATAAATAAAGTTTACAGTAAAATTTAGATACATACATTTACATACATATTAAATTAGAAATACAATTTTCACATGTTATTATTATTTATTTATTTATTTATTAGTTTCTTTTTTCTTTTTCTTTATATATATACATGTATTTTTTTTTTAATATATATATATATTTTTTATTTATTTATTTTTTTTTTTAATTTTTTATTTATTTTAATTATATATAAGCTTAAATTATAGGAACCTCTTGGTGAGTATAGGCCTCCTCCATTTTTCTCCATGTTTTTCTATCCCGTGCTAGTCTTATCCAGTTTTTCCCTGCAATGGACACTATGTCATCTGCCCATCTGCGTGAAGCTTATTTAATATAAATTAATCTAATAAATCTTTTTAGAAACCTTTCACTTTCCGAATCAAATCAATTATCGCTATTATCGTATACTTTACATTTACAATCAAACGACTAAACCTAATATTTTGACAATGTCTTACATCGTCACTATCAAACATTACTCACATTGTAATCTTATTAAAGTAATATTAGTAAAACCATAAGCAAAGTAAACA
This sequence comes from Heliconius numata, assembly GCA_016802625.1. Lineage (NCBI taxonomy): Eukaryota > Metazoa > Arthropoda > Insecta > Lepidoptera > Nymphalidae > Heliconius > Heliconius numata. The sequence continues at coordinate 2,399,564 of JAEBDU010013326.1, forward strand.
AACTTGTTTATACTATTTGTTAAGTACCAAAGACGGTAAGAGCAAACCTACTGCTATTATGTTTAGTGATTATCTTTGCTAGTCCTCGTGTCGTGGCTCCCACAGACATCCCTCTTACAACATCACAAATGCTCAAATTTACATTTTGTTCTAAATGTGGACCAAAAATTTCATATTTATAGTCATTCAGTAATATAGATATGTAGTATGCTAAAAAGTATTGTAAAAGCTGTTTGCTTCCCAATTTAAAATAAATAAATAAAATAAATATTTACGTACATAGTCTAGGATTAAGCGAGACGTCGAAGCTTTATCTCATTTGTTTAGATTTGTCTGTCAAAGACGCTATCAAAATTTAATTTAAAAGCACATCATATGAGTAAGTATTTTTTATCCATAATGTGTACGGTGCATGTTTGTTTGTATGCTGTATCCTGCATATAGCAGGGTAGGAACCTTGGAACCTAGAGTTAAGACATTTCATTCCATACAGGTATTGCCTAACGCCTCGCTTTGTTTCGACAATTGAGCGAAGAAAATTGAAGTATAATATATTTCATTTCCTCAAGTGAGAATCGAGCCCACAACCTCTTGCATTTACAGTCACTTTGTATCCTACTCCACGACTGGGCTCAATAAAATTATAACTTACTATAGCATGCAAGCAAGAGTAATTAACCAAAATACGCTACAATTAGCCCCCTAAGTGCACCATTTGCAGTTAGACGTTAGTTAAAAGAAGACACTTTGCGCTGTTTTGAACGTCGAGTATGTAATTACAGTGCAATTGGTTTTAAAAGCTGTGCATAATTATAGTCCGTGCAGTGTGCGTTTGTATAGATAATCGTCGTTTTCTATGTATTTTAATTTTCTTAGCTTCCAGCAGGATAGGCAGAGAGGATCTAGTATTATGCACTCTGTTCCACATGTGTTGAGTGGCGTAACTCAACGCCATGCATAGTCTTATTACCAGAGCGAGGAAATAAAAATATTAAATAATTCATCTCCCCTAATGGAAATCGAACCCGTAACCGTCGTATTTATCATACGCTATTGTCGTAGTAATACGCGTCATATTCATAGCCTCAATGCTATAGAAAATTCGTTTTAATATATTTTTTTCATAAAGTAGTTCATCTAATATCGATTACCACGAGCTCTGTTGAATCAACCAAAAGAAAACCAACGGCTGGGTCATCAATAAAACCAGTAAATGTAACAAATTCATTCCCAAATAAAGTAATATTCGAATCAAACCTTCATAGCAAAAAGGGAAACAATGCATTCGATTCATTAATCAACGTCACGTCTAGCGAGTGACCGATTTCCTCTAGATTTTCCGAGGATTGAGTGTTCGTAAAAAGGGAGATGCAGAAACGTGTTTAGTCCACGACCTTTTGGCTTAGTGGGAGACCATGTGTCTGTTATATTGATGATATGTTTGATTTTTGTGTATAGTGAATTCTCCTTAAATCTATGGATACTTCTATTTGTTATTATAAAACTGAAGTGTATGTTTCATTAAAGATATTAATCTCTGAACTAAACTACTGGTTGGAATTGAAAAATTGTGTCTTGTCTTAATAGAAGTAGAGTGTTTTAACACTAGATTCCTACCCCGCCTACCCTGATACACCGTTAAGGTAAAATAAAAACATACGTAACATATATTCCAAAACAAGAAAACCTCAATTCGTTCTACCATTCTGTACCTCAATATATTACATGTTAAACACCGCCTCGTATCTCCATTGTTCCGTGAAGGCACAATTAAGGCGCAAACGCTTAACGTTTTCATTTTTAATTCCCGCTATCAGAGTGGGAAATTTAAAAAGCAGATCATATTTTTAGCTGAGCACAACGCTGCGGTGCGGTCAGGACTCAGGAACTGTAAAATGTGCCTTTTATTGCTCTCCTTTAATTACATTCTTCGCACTCGCGCCGCGCTATTTGGTTCGCTTGCTTGCTTTTCTTTGCCATTGCGTTGTGGATTTTTGTAATATTAACGTTCGTTTGTATTATTTCATATTTTTCGATTGTGTATTTTTTTTATGATTTACAAATAAGTTGGTTGTAAGGAGGAGTGATAAAAAAAGCTAAGCAGAAAAGGCTTAAAATAGATAGATGGTATTAACTTACCTGATGCTGAAAAAAAATTTTTTTTAATCTCTTTAGCCTTTTTGTACTTTTCAGTATCATCGATGTTATGTTTTTGGAGGTCAATTGAGGTCTCTACCTACCTCTCTTTCTACTCAATTTTCCTTCATTAATCTTTTTAGCTTAGACTACACAAATTTGACATCCTTCTTCTAGAGTGGGGACCAATGCTTGCCATTCGCATTCTGATGATGCAATAAACTTCAATACTTTCACTCTTATATTCTCTCACTTTCTTTCACTAAAAAGAAGACTACTACTAAGGACAAAAGAAAAATAAAAATATAATTTAATAGCTATTATTTTCTTTACTTTAAATATAAATTAAATGAGTATTAACAGTGCTAAGAGTAAGCTAAGGAGAACTTATAATGTAGGCTAAATATCAATATTAATAATACAAAGAAGTCCATTTGTATAATTATTTCTATAAATCACGTTTCCTTATTAAAGATAGTACCTATTGATAACTCACTTCAGAGAAAGGAAAATTGTAGCTTTTTAACTTTTCTTGAATAAATATATTTTTACCATTGTTAGATTTTTCTTTGTATTGTATAAAATATCACAGAGTAGTGAAAAAACAACCAAGATAAATCAGATCAGGTATTTTTTTTTAATAATTTTTCTTTAATTTTTTTCTTTAGTTTATATAATTATGATTTAAATTTTTTTATAGATCATCATGTAAGGGAGAAAGTGGCATGAAGGAGCCAGGTTGCAATATTATAGTAGTTTAGGAACGGATTCGTTAAAATATTTTATTTTTAAATAGCAATATTGATTTCCCGCCACCCACAAAAATTTTGCAGTTCATCGGAACCAACGGACGCCGATACGTCGAATTGAAGTTTTTGGCATTCCAAAGTAAGTATTTTACCTCCTTTGAGTTGTTTTTTAGTATTTCATTATAAACAAATACGGGTAATTGGAATATAGATTGAGTTTATGTATATATTTGGCCTTGTAACTGCATTAAAATTGAGTTTGAAAAGTTTTGATACCGTTGTCATTTTGGAGGTTACATTTTTTTATAGAATAAGTTATGAAAGAGCCGGGTGGACGGGCCTTGAAAGAGCCGAAAGAAAAAACGGAAAAGGCCCGAGAAATCAGTAATTGAAGAATTAAATTGGCCATGGCCAATGGTTTCTGCCTAGATAAGTGGAAAGAAATTGAAAATGCGAGTGATGATTGGCTCAAAGGATTCATGAAGAAGCATAAAGATTTCTCTCTGAGAAAACCTGAAAATATTTCACTGTCCCGTGCAATAAGTTTTAATAAAACGTAATGTAAAAACATTTTTTGAGAAATTAAGCGCTGCAAAGATTTTATGTTGTATAATGTTAAGAATAATATAATGTGATTGGTCTGAATAATTAAAAAGTTTGTTAGAATTATCTACTTAAAATGACTGATAGAATTAAAAAAAACATTAATTTTTAATAAGAATTATTAATTCGTTTTTATTTAATATTGTTTAGCATAATTTTCACTGTTATACCTCATAATATAAGACTGGTTCTTTCATAACTTTTAATGGCTCTTTCAATACCGAAATGTTATGAAAGAGCCAAATGACACATTTTTTTAAAATGAGTATTTTATTGATTAATTATTGTATTTAAGGGTTATTTCGTACGAAATTACCTAGTTTAATAAATAAATAATAATTTGAGGAAAAAAAATCTTAATTTCTTTAATTAAAAGTATATTTTTTTGCTTCATTTAGTAAACTGGCTCTTTCATGCCACTTCTCCCTTATTATAGGCACAGCGAAGGACTTAAGCACGACGGCTGTGGGCTCGATTCCTTTCTCTGATAACTAGACAAAGCGCGTCGTTGAGTTCAGCCACTCAGGGAAACTCAGGAAGGTGTGGAGCGGAGAGTAGTAGGTTAGCTCTGCCTACCTTACTACCGGGATACTGCGTATTCCCTATAATAAAACAATAATTTATACACAAATAAATAATTATGTCATATAATAAATTTATAATATTCATTTAGTATTCTCATTCATACTCTATCCAATAATATTCTTTTTAATTTGTAAGTCAATTGGATCATGTAAGAAATGAAAAAAAAAATCTAGAATTTTTATTTTACCTTATAAGTTTTAGTTCTAGTTACAACATATATTAATAGACGCGGCAAACGAACACTATAAAGTTAAAACATTCCACGTAGTATCACTTAAGCAAGTAGACGACTCGAATAAATAAAGTAACAAAGTTTCCCCTACAACGTCTCTGCGGAACTAATATTGACATAATTAATAACAACGGGACGCCAGCGAGCGGGCGAGCGGGGTGGCCGGGAATCATAACTAGTGTTTGAGATCCCAGTTCGCGTTTGTTAAATGATTTTGTTATAATATTGTAATTTATACCAGCCGAATGTCTGAATGAATGATTCTTTTGATTTTAGCAAATAATGAATGTATAAGCTGTATTGATTTTATTGGTAGCTATACCGAAAGTTTATATAATATCAGTACTAAAAATGTAAATTCAAGAAAATAAAATATGTATGTGAATGAATCTATTATACAAATTAATCAATTTCCTTCGGCCAGTCGGTGCGCAGGGGCATAAGCGTGTGACTGTAAATGCGGCAGGTTGTGGGTTCGATTCCCATTCGAGGAAATATCTAATATCTTCATTTCTTTGCTGGAGTCGATGCAAAGCGGAATGCTGAGTTCCGCTACTCAACACGCCATGCCTTTAGAATTTGGTGGGAGGTGGGTAGCGGAGTGTCTTAACACTAGGTTCCCTCTGCCTACCCTGCTACATGAACCGTGAAGCTGAAAAAAAAAATTGCCTTTGATTCGAAATAATTCAGAAACTTGTATCTTTTCCGTTTACACTCCTTGCATATTTTATTTTTGGCTTAAGTAGATACAACAAAAGTACCCTTTAATACATCTTACACATACATATGAAAACTCGTAATTTCCTCCAAATGGATGCGTAATGAAATTCACCATACTCATGTACAAAATAGCGAAAAATATGTCCTTACCAGCTGTTGCTGACGTAAAACGGCATGAAATCTTCAAAGCGTGGGGTAAGAGCTCGTTCATATGTAGCAGTCTACTGAGATTTATTCTAATTTTTGTTGGGGTCTTGATTATTATTTAATGTCTTAGCTTTTAGTATTTCTTGAACAAGCCTATAAGAAATTTAAAATATTATATTATTATATAAACATTTTCTATATTATGATATTTATATATCGTCATATTTGATAGTCTTAAATACATACATTTCTAAAAAAAAAATAGTAACTAAAAAATTAATCCCAAACTTCTAGACATAACGGTATTCAATTAACACGCAAAGTAAAAATTTTCACGCGATTGCCTCATCTGAATAAGCTTTAAACGAAGTCTTTCACGCACTGAAAAAAATGTATCTCTTTGTGTACATTTCGTTTCACTCAATACGAGAGCCCTCTAGAAGGGTTGGGGCTCCCACGTTAAGTGTTCCTTTGCTAAATAAGGCGTAACTTATAGACTCGTGACTGCCTCTACAGTTGCCATATTTCTGGAAAATATCAATTTTATACTGCATTGCCTTTTTAGATTTGGAAGTCGTTGAAATATTGCTTGTGGGGTGGAATGGAATGTTTGAATCTTGCTTGAGATAATGTTATTGCGATTTCTATACAACAATTCAGAGATTTATACATTTTTGTAAAATGGTTTGGGCGTTCAGTAATTGTAAAATGATGATGTAAATTAAGACTCATTCTGGTTACAAGGCATAGCGCGGCGTTGAATTCCGCCACTCAACACGCATATCGCAAAAAATGTGTAGTGCGTAGGTTATATATTCTTTATGAAATGTAACAATGATTTACACTGTAAAATGTATTGAAATCATATTCCAGTAGTCTTACCTATTATAATATAAACAAATCTTTTTATTAAAAGTTTGATTTCTTGTCTAGTCTATAAACAAGAAAATGCATTACGAGTAAGCTGCAAAAGTTGTATTTGATAACTAGGTCTCACTTTTATTAACACACATAGTATATTATATAATAAATAGACAAAAATAATTGGATATTTTACCAATATTTTGTAATAAATATGTATATGTATGAAGTAACAATTGTGCTTTAAATTGAATTAATTAATGGAAGTTCAATATTAAGATTCATTACATCTCAATATTGGCTGTCACAAATCATTAGAAACGTTATTAGAAATGACTCTTTTGATTGACTCAATTAAATATTTCGAAGCAATAATTATTAATATTGGAAATAAGTTTTCAGTATATATATTCTTGGATAGGAAATAAATTTAGTCATGCGAATGATATTGATTTTTAGTAACATTAACCCCTATTCACAAACTAGCTAAGCGATAGCCTCTTAAGATGTTGGCCGAGGCTTTTCCCTACTAAACAGTTAACTGAAACTACTATCGACACAATGATAGTCTCATCGATATAACAGTAATCTTATGAATCAAGTCCAAATATTCAAATATTAAGACAACTTTTAATAACTATTGCTAGTATAGTATATGTTCTTTTACACGAATTTAAGGAATAATTTCATTCCCCATACTTTTTATTCAGTTAACATATGAACTTCCAACGATTATTAAACATTTGAAAAGGAAGAAAAGATAACGAGCTCCCTCCTCCACGTGATCAGCCCGAATTATGAGATCCGTTACCTGAATACCAAATAAGTCGACGAAAGAACGAAGAAAACTTGCCCAAAATTATTACTAAACCAATCGGCGTACTGTCAACCCCTCAATAATACAGGTGAGACGTTATATAAGGACAGACACAGACAGTTATTTATAGGTAAGGAAAAACAATTGAATTCCTTGAATTATGGTTTTTTGGCATTGTTTTAATAACTAACTATCTAGGATAGGATAGAATACCTAATAATACCTATACCTAGAATAAGATTTAGAGGTTTTCATGAAATATTTAAATATAGTTTTTCAATATTTTACTTCAGTTCTTCAATGTTCTGATATAATATTATGAAGTCTGTTTGTTTGTTATTCATAAATATGAATTATATATACAGTATAAATTTCTAATACTTTATAAAACCAGCCTCGGAAGTAGTTATCCCGTTCAAAATAAGAAAGAAGACGTGATTCGAAAATGGCAATGGAAAATTCGTCCAAAATTTCGTCTAATGGGATCTAGCGAAATTGATTTTAAAGTAGGTATGGCTGTTTGGCGAATCTCCAATGAGATCGTGTTCCTGAGGTTATGAAAATGTGTTTTAAATAAACTTAATATTTGATCTTTGGTACGAGATAAGAAGGGTTTACAATTTTTTGGAATTCTTTTAAATTATATTATTCTTATATTATCTGAATATATATTATATAGTATGATAGATAGATAGCTACTCTAATATATTTAACGTTCTTTTTATTATTATCTTTGTAAAATAACCGGAATTCGGCGGAAAGTGGGGAACGGAGTGTCTTAACACAAATTTACGATTATTGCATTGAGTTATGCCGATAGTATTTTATTTTTACATGTCAGTGTTAAAGTATCAATTCTATATCAATTCTATTGTAGACTTTATATCTGTCAGCATCCATTGAAAATTTTCGAAAGGTCATTCCGTATATTTAGATTCTAAAACCCTTTTAGGAAGCAGCTCGTGGGAATTCTCAACGAAATCAGTTTTGATAAACATCTCTCCATTTGAATACCTGCTTCTCTCAAGTTAATTTTGTTCCCTTTGCTAAAGTTAGAAAGGTAAATATCAGAAATGATGCGATGTTATTACAAAGTTCCCCTATATTAAGTAGGCACATATTATTGCTTTGAAACTAAAACTATATGTTTAAGCAGAGTTTATTAACATGAAATATCGATATAAGGGGCTTTTCATACCTTAATTTAATTAATAATATACTCGTGCTGAGGTCGTTGTGGTGCAGTGGAACAATGTCTGGATGCAAATATGATCGTTGTGGTTCTAGGTTCAGTTCGATTTATATACTAGGGGTTTTTAATTAGCTTAGGCAGAGGAAACTTGAGAACCTAGTGTTAAGACTCCATTCCAATTAAGCCGCAGCCGCCAAAAACAAATATTTGAGTGTATTTTTACAGTAGATGTGCCTCTAAGAAAACGTTCAGTACATTTCGACAGGATATTATGGAGACCCTGCAAATCAGCATTAAAGGAAATGAATTTTACCTTTTGGTATATATTTTTCTTGTATAAATTAGTGAAACTGAAAATTTTCTGTTGTAGCGAATCTGGAATAAACTTGATGAGAACTCAGCTCGAGTATTAGTAATTGAAATAATTATATTTTTCTTCTGGCCTGGTTTGATCGAGCGTGGCTACTATTAAAACGATATGGCTATTGACGTTGAAAGTTCTTTTTTACATCACAAGCAAGTCAAATACAAATACAGTAATACAAATATATACAAAAAACGTGCCTCTCCTGTATTCGAATCTGCTTCATTTGTGCAACATTATCTTCCAACTCTTGGTCATGGTAGTATCATTAAAGTCATATGTGAGACATCACAATACATACCCTCAGTTCACACAACCTCAGAGGTAAGATGTATATGTACATATGTTTCTAGCACACTAATGAGGGTATACTGTATGTTATATGGAAATTGTATTCCACAGTTGTCGCCTCGATCTTGAAACTTAATTTGTATAAATATATACCTATAGGCCTTATAAATTATATTGAGGCCGAGGTTGTGAGTTCGATTCCCACCCGAGTAAATAAAATATTTATTTAAATTTACATTTTCATTTCCTCCTTTTGGTGTCGAGGTAAAATGCCGCGTTGTGTTTCGTCGTTCAACACGCATTGCAAAATTCGGAATCCGGCGGAAAATGTGGAACGAAGTGTCTTAAGACTAGGTTCCCTCTGCCTATCCTGCGTGCCTATATACGGGATACAGCGTAAATATATACAGTAGCTGCCTTCATTTCGTATATGATCCCTTAACAAAAAAAGAGAGAAGTATTTTACTAAATAGAATAAGTTGTAAAACCAGAAAAAAAACTTTCTACAATTATTTATTTATCAATTGCTTTTGAAAATACGTCCGCAATTACTTGTAACATATTATTAAGTACCATTTACTATTAGACCCCTCCAGTTAAGCGTTAAATTGCAAGCGACATATGTATGTATCAATTATCATGTATTGCTATGGAGTACTTAGGGCTAATTAATTTGAGTTTAGATACCAACATGGAATGTGTATAGATTGTTCGGAGAGCAGAGTGATGTCTCACGATGCCTACCCTTGCGCTTAATTAAGAATACTTTACTACACAGAATACCCTTTTACTGTATAATAGGATCGGTAAAAAAGCCCAGTGTCGAAACACTCCTTTCTGTGCTTTAACTTCGATTTGCGACTGTTTTTTAAGTGGTGAAATTCATCGCTGTTGTTTGATTTATGTTATTCATAATCAAGTGGGAATCGAATCTGTAATTATACCGATTACAATCAGACTACTTCACTGCTCAATGATGGTTAGAGTTATTTTAAAATATACTTATAATATACGTCCTTTATTGTATTCATATATAATAAGTACGTACGTAAAACAAAGCTGCATAGATACATATACTCGTATATTGCTTAAATCCCTTGTTAGAAACGTTTCACAAAATTATTCATTTCCGCTCTCGCATAATTGACTAGATTTTCTATTAAATTTTAAACGGTATGAGAATAATTAAGAAGATTCCTCTCAAAGCTCGCTCACCAAATAATTAAAATTTAGCCCAAAACAATAACAGTGAATAATGAAGGAATTATTAACTGAAATTTTCCAGAAACATTTCTAATAATATATCAATACAATTTTACCTTACTTATAGAAATTATACTTTAAATGAGAATATTTTGTGACCAGATTCTTTTAGGTTTTTACAAAATTAAACAAAAGAATATTTTGTAAAGCCTTCTGAAATAATGAGATTTTTTCCTACCAAAAATAGTATTCAAATTTTTTATCTTAACAAATTGTACTGACCAAAAAATCTCTACTATTTTAAGAATATTTTATAAATTATTTTAGTTTAGCGATCCGCTCGAGCTCTAATAACATTATAATTTTAAAGACAATATCTATACATTCACATCTGAATTTTCATTCATTAAAACGGTTATTTTGTAATAATTTTGTTGGACAAAATTCTTTAAATTAATATAAGTGTTTTGTTTGTTGTTATTGAGATAAATTAATTTTTAACAAAAACAAAAACCGACTTCTAACACAACGA
>JAEBDU010013326.1:2419995-2444426 GCA_016802625.1 Heliconius numata
CATAAAGTACTACAATGAAAATGAAACTGAATTTAGAATAAGTAAAAATGAAATAAAATATAATAAGTAGGCATCATAATAAGATATCGGAAATTGTTATTTTTATTATAATTTTTAATGAATATTATAAGAATTAAAAATGATTTAAGTTTTAATTTTTTTTATCTTACTAGCTGACCCGGTGTCGCGAATGGCAGAATACATATTAAAAAAAATCGACTGTTAGGCGATACGAAGTTCGCGGGTCTGCTAGTCATAATATATTTTTTTACAATTTCAATAAATAAAAATCACTTGTAGCATTTATAGGATTTAGAATAGTCCCACTAACAATACCGTGTGCTTCAATGGAGAAAGAAATCGTATGTCAACGCGAATAAAATATAGGTAGGCGGGCCTATTGTTGACGACAAATTACGGCCCACTATTTATGCTCTCGATAAATTATATCCTTTATTCCTGATTTTTATTAGATTACTGTATTCGTTGGGAGGAAGGATTTTGGATAAAGTGGCCAAGTTTCATCATTATTTTTGGGGTTCCGTAGACTTCGCTGTCCGTCCGTCTGTCTGGTAAGTCTGTATCTCATTTCATCTCTCCGTGACAGTTAGGCAGTTTCACAGATCATGTATGTATGTTGTAAGCAAATAAAAAAAAAATAGAATAAAATAATTTTGCACTTATGTAGTTAAGAGGGCTCCCATATAACAAACATGATTTGAAAAAGGCCAACGAAGTACTTTAACACTTCTTCACGCTGTAGCCCATCTGCCAACCTTGCGACATGCGGGATTCAGCGTGAAGATGAATATTTACATCTATGTGAACAGTGAGTTTACGTAACTCAAACAATTGAGAGCATTGTGCGTTCTACGTGAAAAATAAATTTAAACAAACGGATGAGCGTTAAAAGAAACGAGGCAAGTAGTTTAGGCTAGTAACAAGGTATTTAAGTAGGAATTACGATACAGCCGTCGTGAAGCCTTAGTAAATAACGTCTATCTGGCTCGTGCGTCTGCCAAATTACTTGGCAAAAACTACAGACTCCTTAAATAAACGTCGAGCTTGGCCGTGGTTTTGTCTTTATGTGAATATGTAGGAGTATAACACCTTGTTCTGTTAATTATCATTGTTGTTTAGTTACCTAATTATCTTTATGTTTCATAAGAAATACTCATTTTTTTACATTTTTAAAGAAAAATCTTTTTTAGAAATGTTTAAAAATTTTAACGTAGCGGGGTTAGAACCTGCGCTTCTTGGAAGCCGTATAAGCGCTTTGACCACTATACTATACGTTTTCATCAAGTCAACTTCGAAATTCTTATACGCTTGTTGTAATTTAGCACAAATTAGGTTAAAATCCTGCTACGTTAAAATGTTTATACGTTTTTAAAAAATTAAGAAATAATCGTTCATTTTAATGAATTATATTTTTGAGAAAACTTTGTCAGATGCCAATTTTTTCTGGGCATTGTGTGTTGAATGGCGGCACTCGATGCCGGGCTTTTGCCTTGATGCCAGAGAGAAGAAATGAAAATATTGAGAAAAATAATAATTCATTCCGAGAGGGGATCAAACCCACAACCGTCAAACCCTTGTACCACTGTGCCACGCCAGTTTCACATTGAAGACGTAATATAAATTACAATAAACACCCTTATTTCGTTGAAATATTCAGACCCGCAACACTATTAGCTCTACTCGATGAATAATTTTATGAATTTATTCTCTTTTAGTCGACTCGCACTTTATCAAATTCTTATTCAATTCTACAGACGTGCTCTTCAATAAAACTACTAACTGGATTGGTGTAATTCTCTAAGACCGATATTTTATTTCTGTAGAATATAGGGAATAATACATTTTACATAATGTTCGCTCGGAGTATTATAATTTGTGATAAATTTTGTTTGTTTTATATGAGTGTAATTTTATATGGCAAAATTGGTTATAGATTTTTGAAACTATGTTTTTTCATATTAAAATTGTGATATAGCTATGATTAGTCTTGCTTCAATGTTATACGTTATAGTGTCAAGGGGATCTTACTCTATAGGAATTAAATTTATATTTATGGCGTTATGCAATATGCATATAATTAAATTAAGTAAAATATTCCATTCCTATGTACATAATATGTAAAAGTAAGTACTGTATTTTGCATGTTAAATGGTGGAGTTCAACGCCTGGTTAGCAGAGCTGCCTGGTAGAGCAAGAAAAACTGAAAATACCAAACATTTCATTTCCTATAGTGGGAATCGAACCCATAACCGTCGTGTTTACATTCACACGCATAAAATCTACATATTATGTACAAAAAATGCAAATAAGCATTCACATTGAAAGATTATTAAAATGATATATAATTCTGACGATTGAAATTTCGATTATAATATTCATACGAACACTTCTCGCCCTTGCTCGATTCAAATGAAATAATTCATTTCGACATCTAATCTATCAAAGTACTGAGGTACTCATATTGTTCTCTTGTAATCTACATAATATTGGGACCGGATAAAAAAAGTCACATTATGCTCATTTTCCTTATCCACACAAAAGGGAGAGATGATGATGAAACACCCCAAGGTATTCAATGGAAAATTAATATAAAGAGCAAGTAGGAATTTTGCTTTTAGGAAAATTGCTGTCATTGTAATCGTATGCGAATCAGAGTTCTGTATAAAATTACTTGGCTTTTTCTAATGTTTTACTTGCGTAACTTAGCCCTGTAGCTTATATTTGTGTCTGGAAGGGCTGGTACCACTATGTACCTAGTACGTATTCAGTCAAATATCATAGCATGTGTTCGTAAAAAAATTGTGCATGGCCTTATTATGCATTAATATGCACTAATAATGCATGTAATTTTTTTAAACTTCGAGGTAAATTTGCAAATTAAATGATGTAACTGGCACCAGCAGAACTAGCTTCTTTTTTACTCTTTTAGTTTTTAGGTTCTATATTTCAAAAGGAAACATAGAGAAACTTTAAAGGATCACTTTATTGCTATTTTATCTATGAAATTACATTGAATATTCATATATCGGTTATTTTACTATCTAACGTTTGTATTAGCATTATAGGCATAATATTGAATATTAAGCTTTATTTGAAATGTATACCGCAGGTTAATTAGTATGGGAATATTCATGATGGAAACGTTTGATTTGTTTAAAAGTATTTGATATTATGTGAGTTTAATCCCGTAATAGTTTAATCAAAGTTAACAAACATTAACTAATATGTGTTTAGTAATAATAAACAACTGTATAAAATATAATATTATAGCTCGATTATAAGGAAATAGTTATTGAAGAACATTGTGTGTTGAGCGACGGAATCCAACGCCGCTCTATGACATCTCTAGCTCTATTTTATAAGCTTTGTGTTGGTAATGATCGCTTTTTAAGACGTCCCTTTGATGACGATGCTTATAAATTCAATCCTCGTATTATTATTTCCATAAGATATAAAAGTAAAGCAAAAGACGAAAGTAACAACTTCTAAGGAAAACTCTTGTGTTTTGACAAAATAAATCTAAAGTAGACATCCGTAGTTCAAATTCCCTTCAAAATTGCAATTCTCGCGTCTATTTTTCCTTTCCATAAAAGAAAATAACTGCGATGTAAATGCATTTCCATTAAATCTCAGAGGAAAATAAAATGTATTCTTAAGCGGCTCACAAAGGAAAGTTTGCGTTTGAAGTGAACTTTTTCACTGACGTGTGATTGACTTCCCACCCCTGCTACGGGGCTACATCTTTATTTATGTGGATAATAAAACTGAGCTTATAAAAAGCTTAGGAAATAGAGTGTGATCTTTATTTTTTACTTTCGAAATTTATATACTGTGGTTCAATAGAGACAGATAGAGATTCTGGACTTTAGCTTTGAACTAATATATTCGTGTAAACATTATTTTTTTTACTTTTTAAATAATTTTTTGTTAGTGATTTTTTGGGGTGGGCACAACCCTATTCTGGAGTGGGCAAGTATCCGGTCTCCTAAATTCCTGATACATGATATTGGGAGGACGATTGCTTTGAACCTATTTAAATAGCCATATTAAATACACTTATTTAAAAGTACTAGTTAATAAATATTATGAACTTTGACTTATGAAAGAAAATAAATAGACTTTTTAAGTTATAAATTAATATAATAAGGTATAATGCATAAAGAAATCCATCTTATTATTTACAAGCATTAATATTTAATTTATATTGAAAAGAATTTCCTCTTGAACGTAGCGGGTCTTTAAATAATGAAGATACAATGAGCGGTCTCAATTGTTCGGGACAAAGTTTGTTGTTTAATAAAACTTCTTCAATATTCTCCCATACTTTGAACAACATATTTTTGTCGATCAGTTTGTTCGAAGTATTTTATAATCACTATTTTATGAACTTTTTGAACAGCTTTAGGTATATAAGTTCTTTTTCTTTTAAATTTTTGTCAAACTTGATTGTTGCTGTAAATATTTTAGATTTAGATATTTTTATTTAATACTAGTAGTAGATACTTGTCAAGGTTTTAAAGTCTGTGCTATTCAAAATAAAAAATATAGTATTACTAAAAATATAAAGGAAACATAGATATCATAAATAAAGGTTATGTATAGTAGTTAAGCCTATAAACATATTATTATTCCTCAAATAAATCTAAATACATATATCTGTACTTTTTCTTTAATTCAATTACATAATTGTCGTTTCTACTATCTATATATATAAAATCGAAAGGTCACTCACTCATCACGAAATCTCAGAAACTATATGTGCTAGAAATCTCAAATTTTGCATAGGAGTTATTTATAGAACGTAGTAATTATTTATAGGACGTAGGTGCTCGCTAAGACGGGAATTTGCTATATTCCACTTCTAAGGGGTTGTTTTTGGTTCGTTACAAATCGTTCGGCTTCGTTACAAATTACAAATGCTAGGAGTCTCAAACTTTACATGGACGTCACTTATAGGACGTAGGTACTCATAGAGACAGAAATTAATAATAACGTAGTTCACGCAGATGAAGCCGCGGGCGGGCCGCTAGTTTCGAATAAAATAACCCTTATAACCTTTACATAAAAATCATACATTATTTCCGTATAAAACAATACACCAGCTCAATTTATTTTAATAATCAAAAATAAAGGATATTATAATAATGCATCTATCTATATAAACATAATTAGTCGAACAATCGTTAAGAAATTGCACGCGGCGTCGTTAAAATAACAAAAATCCACGTCTCATTAAAGTGACAGCGTTGCGTCAATTAAACATAAAATATAGAGATTCTCCTCTCTTTGAGTCCCCTTGCCTCCCTTCGCCCACAATCCGGCCCGAGATCTCATTAGCACAGTACTAAATGTACAATTTATTTTGAATCCGACACCAGCTTTGTTTCTCTTACAAGTATCGCCACTTACTTTAGGTTAACATCGCCTTCCCTCAATTAAAATTTTCTATATAAATTGTTGAAGTTCGATGAAATTGAGTTTGTTAAGATCGCTTCATAAATTAATAGGAATGGGCGATGTTCGTGGAATTTATTATTTTTTAGGATGGGTTGGTTTTTTTTTATGACTTTATATGTTTTAAGGCCATTAATGGCGCACAGGCGCGTGTGTCTGGAAATGCGAACGGCTATAGGTTCGATTCGCACTCTAGGATAATATGAAATATTTAATATTTTTATTTCTTCGCTCTGGTGTCGATGCAAAGCGCGGCTTTAATTTCTACCATTCATTGTTTTCAGAATTCGGCGTAAAGTACGGAACGTAGTGTCTTAACAGTAAACTGACTCTGCCTACCAGGCTTCATGCAGGATATTTTTTTTTAAATAGGGAAGAATACATAACATATAGTGATATATCACTTCTTTTCCCACTTACAATGTATTAAGAGATATTCATTGGTTAGAGAAATCCTGAAAATATATAACTTCTATCTAATCGCCACAATATGTCTTCGATACGAACTCCGGGAAATATTTTTTTTACTTTTGAGATAAAAGCGAACTTGAATATTTGTTAATACTTTTGCTTTTTGTCTTCTAATAATATTTTTCGTAACTCTAGGTTTTCTCGGCTTACCTTTGATAAAGTATAAAACTTCTATTAATTACTTCGAGTGTAGACTTTGTAATTTATTTTTACCTAAATATACATATATACCATAGGAAACAAATCATATAAATTGCAATCAAACGAATGCAGTGCTTATTTACTTTCATATTTATACCAAACGTACATGGAGAGTTAATTAAAAAAAAGCTAGTATAAAAAAATATTTTATTTATTTTTAACATCCAGCTCTTATAACTTTTCAATTGCATTAATGATAAATTTTTCTATTCATAAATATAGAAATAAATTCGAGTGTTCTCCATAGAATAGAGTACATACGTTAAGTATCATCGACGTGGTTAGAACTAATAATAATTACAACATAATATATACAATTGAAAATAACAAATTCAAATTGTGAAATTTATTATTGGAATAGATAATTGAATTTTGCTTACGGAAAAAACACTAGCTAGTTACCCGGTAGTTTTTGTCCTATTTTTCCTAATAAATGACTAAATTAATAAGTAATATCATAATAAAGTCATTTTATAATTGTATTTTTTATAATAAAAAAAGACCTTTTCATAAAGCTTTTGTTACCTCTAGTAGCGTATCTATATACGCACAGAAATATTAATAGACGTAAAAGTAATTTATAATGAAACTAAAAGCTATATATCAGCACGTAAGCGCCGGCGATCGTAATACGTTTGAGCGCCAGGAACTAAGACAAAATTTATGTTGTGGTTTAAACGTGTCTAGTTTAATCCTATAGCGAGGTTCCAGCACAATCTAAGTAAGCCTTGCCTGTTAGAACTTTCCTTTCCATTATTCCTTTATGCTTCCGAAGGCGGCGTCTAATCCGATCCCAATGTTTCCTTTACAACTTTTTGCAGGGAACTTCCAAATTGAAGTCGGTGGAGACTTAAGTCCGTGATGTTTGTGACAAAGATGGTCCGTTTTTAATGATAGTTGGAATATTTGTTGGTTTATTTCATTTTAGTTTGAAATTGTGAAAACAATAAAGAAAAATTGTTTGTAATAATAACTTTAAAACTGTTTTTTTTTCGCACTTTCACATACAGTAATATAATTTTAAAGTACGTAACGTAATAACTTTAAAGTCAATATGTACGCGGTAGCAGGCGAGTTTGAAGGCGGCACTAATAAAAAAAAATATTTTGGTTTGGTAGAGAAAGGAGCTTGGTAAGTAAAAGCGAGCGTTAATGTGCATTTGAAGAGAATTCTGAAACGTATATTTGTGTCGCGAGTCCTAGGCACTGCTCTGAGCTCCTCAAGTGCTCACCCTACACCGCGATGGGCCGGCACCTGCACGGTGAATCCGTGAAGCATAGCAGGTTAGGCAGAGGGAACCTAGTGTAAACAAGATACTCCGTTCCCCACTTTGTCGTCTTGACAATAACCTTTTGTGTTGGTACCAGAGCAAAGAAATGAAAATATTCATAAATAATAGTTTATTCCCCTGAGGCGCGAATCGAACCGACAACCGTTGCGTTACAGTCACAACTTTTACCCCTGGTCCACTATGACCTCGATCCATATATTTAATAGGTATGATAAATCAATTAAAGATTGTTAATTTTATTAGTACATTGACAAACTCCCATAAATCGTGGATAAAACCACCCACCACCATATGCGACCGCTCGTTCAATGATAAATTTAAACTATAAATTTACTATTAACATAGTTTGTTAGGAAAATTTTCAATTTACATTTTAGTTATAACATTTTGTGTTTATAGATTGTACTTTGGGAAAAGCTCATTCATACATGCACTCTAAAATCATAATTGGCTATTACCAGATATCAAATTTGAATAAATATTTGAATTTAGATAGATTTATTGAAAGGTAATAAGATAGTTTAGCTTAACGCTGTATTCCACACATAGCAGGATAGGCAGAGGAAACCTGGGAACCTAGTGTTATGATACTCCGTGCCGTTTCCTATGAATGCTGGATACATTGCGTGTTTAGTAACGGAGCTCAACGCCTTGCTTTTGCCTCGATATTAGGCCGAACAAATAAAAGTAATAAATATTTCTTCTCCTCGAGTGCGAATCGAACCCACAAGCTGCCATGTTTACAATCACACTCTTGTGTCCTAGTCTCATAATTATTAAACTTGTAATATCAATTAAATTTGACCGTTTCTCTGCAGGATAACTTGAGCAGCAGCTTCAATATGTCACGGGATCCCAGGTCGGGCCAAGATCTATGAAGTTATTCTATCATCAAACTCTTAATGAAGCATGAAAGTTGTGACTGGTTTTGGGTAAGATAATATACCTATATTATCGTATGTTATAATTTCTTATAATCCTATATATATTTGAACTGAACTTCTCTAGAATTGACTTGAAGAAGTGGATCTTCTTTTGTTTCTTCGGTATTGTTAATAAAATGCTATACTTATAATAAGTTCCAAAAATACATGAGAATACACACTCGCGAAATACGCGAAATACGCGAAAAACTAATATATTATTAATTGTACAACGTGGCAAGTTGCATTTGTGTGGAATGATGAATATTCGGCCTCGTTTTCGTTTTCCTTACAATCTTCCTTGAGTGAGGCAATAACGTAATACATAAACAAGAGGTCCGCCTCCGAAACGCTGTCACATTCGCCTCGCAATAAATTTTAATGAGTACCTCTTACCTACTACCTACTACCTATTGCCTACTACCGGCAAAATGAACACTTAAATAGTTAGGGGAACTGGGACAATGTTTAATACATTGCCCAGGTAGAATTATTTAGTGATCCAATTGAATTCAGAATAAATGTGGATTGTTGTAATTGAAATATCAAGCTTTGAGATTCGGAGGCCGTTGTGGCGCAGTCGCAGGGGCAAACGCGACGGTTGTGGGTTCGATCGCCACTCGGGAAAAAGAATGATTATTTTTAATATTTTCATATCTTTGGAAAACGGTGTATCTTAACACTAGGTTCCCTCTGCCTATCATGTTATATGCAATATACAGTTAAAGTTTAAAAACAAACTAAAAAAAAGAAATATCATTTTTTTTAAAAAACAAACGAAATACAAATATATGAGTAAATAGTTGTAAAAATTTGTTTTTAATTTTTACTGCATCTTTTATCTCAGTTTTTGCTATTTAGTGTTGATAATAACTAAGGACACATCCATCAATTCTACTTAACATCCAAGTTCGTTCTTTCATATACATACATAGGTATATTAATTTATTTATTATAATAACAAATCATTTTGTATGTAAATATTTCAATTTCCATCATCAAATCCTTTAAATCGTATCAAAAGCCGATAATGGGATGGCTTTGTGATGCAATAATATGGCTAAGCGGAATATGATTGAAATATGTATTTAGTTACTTTATTTTTTTTAATATATTTTAATAATATCAAATTAATATTAAAATTATTTCAATTTAATTCTTTCACCAAGAAAGTCTTTACAGAAAATAAAAAAAAATCGTTTCACGCATTTAGCAGAGTTAGCGTAGGGAACCTATGTTAACACACTCTGCACACTTTTATTGCATTACGTGTTGAATGGCGGAACTCAACGCCGCGGTTTGATTCGACACCAGAGTGCAAAAATGAAAATATTAAATATTTTATTTCCTCAAGTGGGAATCGAACCCATAACCTGTCACGTTTTCAGTTACATGCTTGGACCCCTGAAGCCACACCACGACTAGCCTCAATAATAACAATATTATGAATAATTTTCATTACTATCTTTCTTTCAGTTAGGACTGAACCCACAACTATTGCGGCAAAGTCGAACACTAAGCACTAACCCGCTTAAATGATCTTAATGCCTAATTTAAATTAGTTTATGTTTATCATTATTAAAATAAAAAAAAGCGATGTCAAGTACACATGTATGTATGTATGCATGTGTATATATACTCAACGATTTGTATTACCATTAATTTTAATAGCGTTCGTGCTTTGGCAACTTTATGTACTAATTACTAAATGTTAATTGCACTGAATGATATTTTCTGTATTTAACACAAATATTATTGATATTTACTTATTTCTCTCGATATCTTATGGGAAATTAGACGTTGAATTATATCTCAGTCTTTATTACAGTAGGAATATAATAAGAGGCGTTAGCTGTAAGGCAATGATTGAAGGTTCGATGTCCTCTCGGGGGAATTAATAATTATTTATAAATATTTTCATTTCTTGTACCAAGGCAAAAGCGCGGCATTTAAATCCGCCACTTCACACGCAATGCGTCGAAAATTCGGAAAAAAATGAGAAACGGAGTAAACAGTAAGTTCTTTCTGCCTACCCAGCGAGCCAGCAGAGATACAGCGTGAAGCTAAAAAAAAAAGAATATTTAAAAAAAAATAGTAGTAGGTAAATAATATAATTGGTAATATTTGTATTTTATGGTAAATAAATTTGTTAGAATCCATAACGCGCATACTTGAATAGTATTGTAAATTGTTGAAACAGTAAAGATTTATCCGTTTCAATAGATACTTATAAGGTAATAATGATGAAGTGTTTATTCAATTATATAATTAATATTTGCTTATTTCTAATATCCACTTAAAAATAAATCAGCTTCACGCTGAATCCCGCATACAGCTGATAGGCAGAGGGATCCTAGTGTTAAGACGCTTCATTTCTCACTTTCCGCTTAATTCTGGAGGCCTTGAGTATTGAATCACGGAACTCTCCGCTTGCCTCGACTCGAGAGCGAAGAAATGGAAATATACATTTAAATAAATATATCAATCGAACCAATCAGCGTTTACAGTCATACGCTTGTGTTCTGCGCCACGACTGGCCTCATATCTATATATATAAAAGGACTTGTCCTCACTGACTGAGGTAAGACGCACAGCCGTAACCGCTGATGGTGGAAACGTGAAATTTGGACAGATGTTTACTTTCGTAATCTGGACATCCACTAAGAAGGGATTTTGAAAAATTTTAACCCTAAAGGGGTGAAATAAGGGTTGGAAGTTTGTATGGAAAAAAAATTAAATCGGCACCAATTTTTATAAAATTTGAAATTTACATTTTTAAAAGTATTTAATTGAACACGTGTTTCATATTTTTCTAGAATTGTCCCCCTAAGGGTGCAAATAAGGGGTTGAAAGTTTGTATGAAAAAATCTTTAAATGGCCACCGATTTTTATAAAATTTGAAACTTAGACTCTTAAAAGTATTTAATTGAACACATGTTTCATGGTTTTCTAGAATTATTCCCCTAAGGGTGCAAATAAGGGGTTGTAAGTTCGTATGGAAAAATCTTTAAATCACCACCGATTTTTATAAAATTTGAAATTGAGACTTTTAAAAATATTTCACTGAACACATGTTTCATGGGTTATTAGAATTCACCCCCTAAGGGTGCAAATAAGGGGTTGAAAGTTTGTACGGAAAAATCATTAAATCGCCACCGATTTTTATAAAATTTGAAATTTACACTTAAAAATATTTCATTGAACACAGTTTCGTGGTTTTTTGGAATTCACCCCTAAATACGCAAGCGAAGCTGCGCGCGTCCGCTAGTTTTATATAAAAATACCATCTCCTACTGGTTTTCATTTTTTCCTTTAAAAGCTACTTAAGCCTTTACTTAAAGTCTATACGTGAACAACAAATAAGAAATGTTAAAGTTTTTGCTTGTTTATTAAGATTTAACGAGTAAAAGTTGTTATTAAAAAGTTCCTAACTAAGAATATTCTTTTTAAGTATTTAAAAGTTGAGTACAAAAATGCCGGCAACTTCTACTCACTTAATAGTTGAAAATTTATTTTAAATAATTTACTTTGTGTACAGCACTTTGTACACGGTAGGAGTGAAGTATTTAACAATTAAAATTATAAAATGGATTTAAACTATATTTATATTTACAATTATTTCTACAAGAAATTGAGATT
Organism: Heliconius numata; assembly: GCA_016802625.1. NCBI lineage: Eukaryota > Metazoa > Arthropoda > Insecta > Lepidoptera > Nymphalidae > Heliconius > Heliconius numata. The sequence continues at coordinate 2,431,996 of JAEBDU010013326.1, forward strand.
AAGGCCTTATGTATTCTTATGTTGTGGGTTCGATCCCGAGTTGTGGGAAGCAAAATTATTGTCAATCTAGTTAAAATTGTACTCATACAACATTGAGTTTCATCACTCAATACTATTTCAGTGGAAACAGGAGAACGGACAAAAAGGGGTAAGACAGAAACCCTCTTTTTAATCACAATATATGTACACATGTGTTTGTTCTTAAATAGCTCGTGCTGTGTTCTTCTGCGTGTTGTAAAATCTAAAACTTGTATAAATGATTTTCATGGCTTTAAGTTTTAAATATTTTTTTTACGATTTATTTACAAATCTTTCACGTTCTGGGCACAAATTTGCATGCACAAACCGAATCACTCGGTATTTTAACGAAAACCATTTCCACAGTGAAATTTGACCCCCAAAACATTATATTCGGATAAGCACATCCCTATGGTAAGACAATGACATAATTTTTATATATATTACGAAAAGATAATTCAAATCTGTATAGAGTTATCCATATAATGTGAACGTTAAATGCAAAAGGGTCTATCTCTATATTTAAACAATTTTACGTGAATAAAGGTAACGGCAGGCGCGTGGCTGAGTTATGGTAATAATCTCGTTCATCGTCCCCGGATCCAATGACCGGAAACATTCTGATAAGGTCAAGCCTACTACTTTTTATATCCGTTTTTATGTGTATTAAAAACTATATTCGCTTGTTATAAATTATTATAGTTTGATATATTTTTTATTATAAAATTATGTTAGAAAAGAAAAATATAAAGTCATTTTTATTATTAAAGTGTTATTCCAAAATTAGAAAAGAAAAATAGTGGTTTGATGAAAATTTTTAAGTAGCGGGATTTGGGCTCGCATCTCTTAGAACATGGGCGATTTCTAAGAAGGGCGGTTCGTCACATTCAAATTGTCATACGTTTTCTACAAAAAATATTTTATTTTACATTATTTTTTTTCCTTTACTTTTCTAATAAAAGTATTTGTTATGTATGTAATTTTGTATAATTTACAATGTATATTTTTGCCAGATTAAAGTGTAATCTTTAGTGATACAAAACTTCAGGCGAATAACTAAGGTTACATTTCCTAATGGAATCATTAATATCATGTTTCTATTTCTTATATTTGTTTATAAAAAAATTAAGAAACATTACGTTCCCATATATGTTGTCAAATTAGAGGGACTTAAACAATTTTAAACCTACCTACATTACCTACCAAATGGGTTATATTGTTACGTTATCGTCGACTCTAAGGTATAATTTGCAACATAGAACTAATGATAAGAATTATTAATTTCCATATCGTTACGGCCGTACGGATCACGTTAGAAGGCTATCCCCAAATCGGAAAGACCAACACATTACTCAGGATTGAAGGGCTTTTGAGGGTGATAATTTGACGCGACCACGACGTAGGGTGCAAATCCTTCTGCAAATGACAGGTCACGTGGCCCCTAAATGAGTCTTGTGATCTTAATATATGCGTTTTAGGTATTTTAGGTTGTTTACAATTAACTATTACTATTGAAAAAACTGTATATTTCTAATTCATTGCAATTTAGTAAATAATTTGGACCGAATATAAGTAATATGAAATATATACATATATGATAAATATACAAATATTATAGGAAAATCGGCCATCATTTTATTCACTAAAAATCTTTTCAAATAAAAATCACTCACTCAGAAGTATATTATGACAAGTTTTCTTATTTTTTTCAAAACGGAACTTGACGTTAAAATGACCTTGTCGAACACGATTTTTAAGTAACGACCAATTATTAAGTAAATATTTATTAATATACATCTAAAATGACTTCCTCATTTAATTTGTATATTAATTACTTTATAAAATATACCTAAATATCACATTTCGAATAATATATTTCATACAATTTCACATTTTTCATTTCCATAATTGCTCTAGAAAGAGTGGTTTAAATTGAGCGCGACAAGTAGCGGCGGAGGGCATCGCTAAAAGGGATTCGAATTTAAATAAACTATTGAGGGGGTAGATTAAAGAGCGTCCTCGCAGCGGTACGTCTATCATGTGGTGCTTTTTTAAACTTTTTAACTTACTTTTGTGCTTTTAATGACTTCTGTCCGTGTATACCGTTAGGTATATATATATGTATGGGTTCTGAAAAAGTTAATTATTTTTTTTAGAGTTCTTTTTAATATATTATTATATGATAATTTTTCGTTTTCTGTATCTATATCTTTTTATAGATATGCGATGAAGTACTTAGTAATAAAACTTGTTATTTATCTACATTTTAATATAATCGAAGTTAAATTCAAAAGGTTCAATTCAATAAATTGAATTTCAATAATTGTTCGTCTAACGAAAACATAGTTGAATTCAAATATCATTTGGTTGATTTTGCAATACGACTTTGACCCCGATCTAGTTGGATGAAATGAAGTTTCGGTTTTTGAGGTTCAGTCCTGCGAAAAACAAAAAAAGAAAGAAAGTATAAAACTGGTTATGTCAGGTTCGCCTACCTAGGGTTTCGTAACAATTTCGAGATTGTATATCAAAGGGAAGTGCAATTTATAAAAGACAATAATTAATGAACTAAAATTCAAAGATTGTGATGGTTTTTTTTTCTATATATGTATTAAGAATTTTCGAATTGTTTCCATTACTTATACATATTCTTAAATTCTCGTTTACGAATCACATAGAGTAACAGACAGACTGACAACAAACAAGTTGTCCATTATTTTTTCTATTAAGGCACAGAATCCAAAAAAAAAAAAGAATTCCCAATAACCTCTTAATAAAAATACCTCCATACACATTAAGTGGGGGTGATATCGTTAATATTAGTGAAAAATAGTCATTAGTGTAAGTGGACGAGAGGAGCGCGTAGGCATTGGAACTTCATATGAAGTTAATTGGATTTTTCCTTTTGCACGCGGACGTGTCCCGCCTGTATAATAAGTGCTTTAATAGTGTTTTTAGCTCTCTACGGTCTTGCGTTGCTAATGGTATGTAGAATATTAATATTGAGAAAAATATAGTTTTTTTTATATGTTTAGGTGTTGTTGCATGAAGTTGCAAAGGGGAGTTATATTGTCGGTTTTTAAAAAAAATTTTTAGATTTATGTTTTATTCCAAGAGAAATAACGTTAGGAGCTCTGGAGGAGTTTTGATCATATTTCACCCAAATTCGTAGCATGGAATGTTGAGAGATGGAACTAGGCACCGCATTTATTAATAATGAAATAAGGAAGTTTTAATGTTTTAAAGATAACACTTTGTTTTCGATTTCTTCTCGATACGTGAAAAAGGATGTGAAAAATATTACAGTTAGAGCATGCCTACTTCGTTTCATCCACTGTCATTAGTTTCTTAATAAATGTCCTCTAGGGGGTGATCATACTTTGTACGTGACCTTCCTTTTGACTTTTATTTGAAGATAAACTGAGTGTACCGTAGTTTTTTAAGACAAATTTTGACTAATTACCTAGACTTAAACTTAACCAGACTTTTCAGATTTATAATATAAGTATATATATAAAAATGTGATAAGACAGTTTTATTATGTGTTAAATGCAATAAATTCTTATCCATATATGAAGAATAAAATAACAGTATAATATTTCATAAAAATATACATATACCACTTCTTGATATGAGAGTGTAATTCGGAGCTTTTATGACTTGTAAGTTTATAGGCCTCGTTTAATAAAATTCTTTCAGTAATGCCTGTGTTTACGTAGTTTGCTTATTTATTGTATTATTATTGTATTTGTGTTTTATTTTTTATTTCTTTATCTTTAAAATATCTTGTAGGTAGAAAGAATTAATAATATTCATTAATTTTGTTTTTATATAACTGAACTTATCGTCAATTTTGAGAGACCACTTATTGTACACCTCGATACGTAGGATCCACAGAAAATCTCTCTCTCTCTTCTCATTTTTACATTTTCTCATGATAGAGATTTATCCGTGACAGCTATCCTGTTAGCTAGAGCTAATCTAGTATTAAGACACTCCGTTTTCCCACATTCAAAATAAAATGAGTGGGCATTGAACCCACAACTGTCACTTTTACATACAGACGTCGTCTACGTACCTATTATTAACATTTTTCTATTATGTACCGACAGTATAATTTTAAAAATATTACTATAGTACTTTCTATATTGACAGTTAAAACAAAATGCTTTCAAATAGTTGCATTGTTCCCAGCATAAAGCAGTTTAATAGCTTTATGAAACACTTGCATATGAATAGAATTTTTTAACGCAACAGAATCTGACATTTTATATGAATTGAAACGGACCATTAAAAATAAAGACAATGGAAATATTTCACAGTCGCCGTCAGATACGACAATTACGAATGAAAATACAGTTTCTGGCGCTATTAAAAATGATTTTTTTTTCTTATTTATAGTTTAAAAGGTATCAATGAAGTAAGTGCAATTAAGAGAACGCACAAAAGTTGTAATATATTATTTTTACTTTGGAATACATAATATTTTTTGTATATTTTACAAAACTATGATTTTTCTGCTATTTCTGGAAATTACCATTTTTCTTATTGAGGCTAGATTCCCCCACCCAAGTTAAGAGAGCTTAGTGTCACAACTAATATCGTCATCGACCAATACTCAATAATCGATTTATACCGTTGAAAACAGAATCATTATAACGAGTGAGAATTCGACTTTTTTAGTAACCAAATACATTATCTATTATAAATATAAGAAAAATTAAAGAAACTTATTAAAACGCAACTCATCTGGAACTACTGTTTAATATTATACAGCGATTGTACGTAAAGTTTCACGATAATCCCCCGACGAGCATCACGTTATAGCGCGTCCCGTTGGAAAGTCGTCATTACTGTTGAAACGTAATAATAGCGCGGGTAATATCTCTTGTGCTGGAATTTATTTTTTACTGATATAAGATGAGGCCGTCCTGGTACAGTGGCAGCGTGTGACTGTAAACGCGTCGGTTGTGGGTTTGATTCCTACTCGGGGAAATGAATTACGTTTGTCAATTTCATTTTTCGCTCTGGTAACAAGGCAAAGGCGTTGAGTTCCGCTACTCAATACGCAATGCCTCGAAAGTTTGAAGGAAAGTGGGAAACGGGAGTATCTTAATGGTTCCTAGGTTCCCTCTGCCTATCCTTCTATATGTGGCATACAGCGGGGTAGGTCGAGGGCATGGCAGCGTTGTGTTCCGTCACTTAATATGAAATTTCTGGAAAATTGGGCAGAAATCTCTTACGCAAGAGAAAACGTGAATCTAATAATAAAAGATTGAAATAAGTTATTTGCAAACTAAATAAGATAAATTATACTGCAGTTGCATGTAGACTGAACTCAAATAGCATTATCCGAATCATACTTGGCTGTAATAGTATTCTGTTATACAATATTGTTAAAATAACCAACGCGGCGAGCTTTTAAATAAATAAGAGCTTAAAAATCCATGTTTTTAAAGTGTTTACTTCAACAATATTATATTTTTATACCTCAAGAGACGTGTTTTGTTATTTTTAAGAGAAACTTAATTTTGTGAATTTTGCTTTTAAAAATAATTTTTAATATAAGTATTTTTTCGAAAAAGCTTGAGATTAATGCTTTTATGAAGTGTTTTAAGTACCTATACTATAAGCAGTGTCACACCTAGACAAATCAAAAATATATTTTTTTCATCTTCACCTTTTATATTGATTCCAAGACAAAGCATGTTGAGTAGTGGATTTCGAGCTTTGTCTTCCCAGAGAAGAAATACTAAAATAATGTAAATTGAATAATTTGAGTTAGTAGGAATTGAACCCACAACCATCTTGATATCCTATTGCGCCTCAACCACTTTTTGTCCACTCAGTCTAAATATACTGTATACAGTAAGAGTAGATCAGGCGAACCAAGTTACGGTTATGATCATGTCCATCGTCCTTCTCCAATGACCGGAAACTTCCTGATAAGGTCAAGCCTAAACTGTTTTCATATTATGTTGCACCGATACTAATATTGAAACCTCGTTATTTTGCAGTTAAGATTTATTACTTAGAGAATGCTATGGAGATTTCATTTAGATTAGATTACGGGCTAAAACGAACAAAAATATACGTATTTGTTTATTTTTTCGCTGTTTGCATATGTATTCGAATATAACAGGATAAAAAAGGGAATCTATAGATAAGACACTCCGCCCTCCACTTTCCGGGGCGGAATTTTCGAGACATTGCATGATGGTTTCCTCTAACTCGAAGTGAAATATACGAAAATAAATTTAATTTAATGCTTTATATATATATATGTCTACATAAAATGAAAAGGGATTCGATAACAAATGAATAAAAGTAGGAGAGGATAGTGCGTGCAAATGACAGGTCACGTGGCCCTACTAGAGGACATGCCACTGCCAGCCATACCAATCGATAATTTATTTATTTAAGCAAGTTTTAATATTTAAAACGGATTTATTACACAATTAACTCGTTAACCCCTTCTCTGATAATTATTGACAGGTGGAACTCAATTTGTCGAACGCTAATTTTTAATGTCACATGCATTTTAAGTCTAGATTAATCTACATGTGACCTTTCAGTATGGATTGATAAAATTTTATTATTATAGAATATGAGATTTTAGTAATATGAAGTCGTTGTGGTGTAAGAGTACAAGAGCGCGATGATTATGGGTTCGATTCGATTCCAACTCAGAGACTTGAAATATTTAATATTTTTATTTAATTTTTTGCTCTGAAGTGTCTTAATTAGAACGGATTATCTAGAAAAACATACTGTATATCCTATACTGGTTTATTTACCTATTTAAAAATTTGTCTACCACTTTTATTTTGCCCTTGAGAAGAACAGGCGGGTCTTTTAAACCGAAAGAGTTTCTACTCTCTTAATACGTGAAATAACCTCGAGGCGATCATATCATTCCTAAGTACGACAATTTTTTGCTAGTGCTACTTTCTTTTATAGTGTTTCAAATTTATCAATAAAAATAATAATTATGTTTTCACACCTTCTAGTGGAAATAAATGGCCAAGTAATATAGACTACATGGTCACCCAACCTCAACTCTTGTCTGTCACACGTGTGTCAATATTCATAAATCAAATATAATTGAACCTGCTTTTATCTTATAACGGCTGGGTTTTGATATTAAAATCTTTAATATAATTATGTAGTACATTTGTGGCTTTAGTGCTACAAATTCGACGTTCTTCGAGGTTTGGGCAGTGAGAATAAGTGATTAAAGATGAATAAAGCATAGTGATTGGTGTGATGCTATTGGAGGAAAGTCACATAAAAAACACTAAGAACCCCAGTATGGATGTATGGGAGGCTAGTGATAGAGGACGACGCAAAAGAGGTATGCGGAGACCGGAGAGTTAAATGCATATTATGTTGGTAGATGTGAATTTTCTATATATACTTTTTATATAAAATTATTGTTTAGAAAATTTTATTCTTGCACAAATCCCTTTAAATGTACCCGATTGTATTAAACTTTCATATGGTCACATAACAGTAAATGTTCATAAATGCTTGGTATAAAATGCAATTACCATATGCTATGCTCCTAAAGAAAGAAATTGCTCCTAGTTGAACTGTTGTCGTTTGAAACAGCTTTTATATATATTTCAGAAAACCTTTGTGCACTATAAAATCTTCCACAATACACTTTTATAACCTAGCTGCTTAAAATACATTGTTGCCTCACTTTATTTTCCATTGGTTAATATGAAATTATATATTCATGGGACATCACAGAGAAGCCGTCGATGCAGTGGCACGGAATGTTGCTAGACGCGAAGAATGTAGGTTCGTTTCCAGTCGAGAATGAAGTATTTTCATTTCTCTGCTCTGATAACAAGACACTTCTTGGCGTTTAGTTCCGATTTTCAACAAAAATTGGGTGGATTTTTTGCTATTTACAATAAATAACAATAATATATTTTTAAAAGAAATTTATAATTCCGCATAAAACTAACATAATAAAATAATAATTCCAGCTCGCTTAATAAAAATATAATGGCCACAAGAGCCACAGAACTAAAAAATAAACGTACAACATATTTCTGTTGGACGAACACATTTATTTTTATTTAAACGGACCGTTACCCTCAAATGTCTAGCTCAAATGAATATAAATTCACGCGGCCGCTGTATTTTGCTCTATTCTCTATTCTCTATTCTCTATTTATTACGCCTACCGAAGCTCAATCAAAGCGTTCGTTGTGTCAATAGTATAGAAATTTATATGTTTTGTAATATAATAAAATTTTATTAGTATCGAATTGGGAAAGGAAAAAATGGTAACAGTGAATGTTTATGTAATAACTTTAAATGAATATTGATATTTTGGTTTCATATTATGTTTTTGTATTAAATTTCTTTATTTCATAGGGTTTTATTAGGTTAAGCCTTGCTATAGCAATGAATTGAAGATAATTTATTGTACTAAAAGAGCGTGAAGCCCACAAGTCAGAATATTTGAGAACGTATTAACGTAGAGCGCATAGATGGTTACGGTACGATCCAAGAGAAGGAGGTTCAAATTCCGCTACGTAATTTTTTTTATATATTTCTTAAGTAGAATAACATTTTATTATTATATTTTTTTATGTAGGTAGAATAACACTTTAAAATTGTTGAAAATATTGCTTAAGGTTTTCAAGTCACCTTACAATATTAAGATACGCCACCGCTACGGTCAGTATATTTATTATGTTGCTAGTATCAGTTACACCGCTGTTAGCCGACATTTTGGATAAACAACGTTCTATATTCATAGCTCCTAATATATTCACGTATCGTGTTTCCAATACATGGTTTAAATTCTACGTTTATAAACTTAACATATAAATTAGAATTTATATATGTTGACTAGATAAATATTCGATTTTACGTGTTAATTTAATTTAGTTAATTTCTTGGTATGGTCGAGGATAAGGGAATCAGGGAATCTAGTGTTAAAACACTCCGTTTTCCATTAAGACCCTTCTGTTCTCAACTTTCTGATGAATTCTGGAGGCACCTAAACTCAATTCAATATCGTAAAAAGTACGCTTCGTTCCAAAGTTTAAATTGTAATAACATTGTTCGTTGTAAAAAAAATTGCTTCAACAGTAGACTTGGAACTTGGTTAAAATTATGTTCTCAAAGCTTTATATTAAGTCGCTTTTTACTTAAGTACTTATCTACATCTTTTCAGTTCTAATTTAGTGATGACCTACTGGCGCAGTGGAACAGTGAGAGAATACGCGATACCAGTGGGTTCAATGCTCAATTGGGGTAATTATTTTTTTATTTACTTATAACAGAGGGTCTTTGACTTAAATCCTGGAAATTAGAAACAATCACATGGACCGAAAAATTAAAGCCTTTTTAAGTAATATGAATTCTCCATAAGACTTAAGATTAATGATATCTTTAGGTGTATTATATTTTAGTAAGCAAACTACAATTGCCAACGATTGTTTAACAGATTCCATTTTCCGAGGCACCTGCGCTTCATAAACTTACAGAAGTTGCGTGCTTTGTTATATTACGTTCAAGAAATGCAAAATATTTCTACATTTGTAGAAATATTTTTGTTTTTAGTTTTTAAAATAAGTATTTTGTTTTAAATTGCCAATGAATTCTACAATATATTTTTTCCAGCTTCACGCTGTATCCCGCATATAGCAGGGTCTGTTAAGAAATTCCCTACTCCCTACTTTCCGCTGAAGGCATTGCGTCTTGAGAGGCGGAATTCAACGCCACGCTTTGCCTTGACACCAGAACGAAGAAGTCAAAATATTAAATATCCCATTTCCTCGATTGGGAATCGAACCAACAACCTGTCACGTTCATGGCCACATGCACCACGACTTGGTTCACTAATAATGATAATTGCTTTGCAAATTTATGTAATTTATATACTTTAAGTACCAATATTTAAGTACCAATAGCTATTTTCCTATTATCACGTTAAAATATATTTACATACATATTATGTAAAATGCGTAACCATTAAAAGCCACTAATAGTAACAATAAATTATATTTATAATAATATAATTTTGCGAACGTTTTTCCGGTAAATTAGTCACGTATAAATACGCCTCATTAAATCGTTTGTGTTTACCGTAATACAATACATCTCTAAATAAAAATTACCGCATCATTCTATTTTACATGTTAAATTACTGATTAAACGATATCACCTATTTTTTTTAGTTTTTCGCTGTATCCCGCACATACGAGTAGGCAGGGGGAACGGACGGAAGCTTTCCTCGTTACCCACCCGAGGTAATGAAATATTTAATATTGCCATTTCTACGCGGCGTTGAGTTCCGCCACTCAACATGCAAAGCCTACAGAATTCAGCAGAAAATGGCAAATAGGTGTCTTAACACTAGGTTCTTTTGCTTATCCTGCTGTATGCAGAATACAGCGTGAAGCTGATTTTTTGCTGATTTTAAATATTTTAATTATAATAATAAAAAAGTCGATTACAGGCCAGTCGTGGCGCAGGGGCACAAGTTTGCGACTGTAAACACGACAGGTTGTGGGTTCGATTCCAACTCGAGGAAATGATGAGGCAAAATCTCTCTGCCTGTCCTGCCATATGCGGGGTGCAGCAAGAAGCTAAAAAATATAACAAATTATAGTCTCGATACATAGAGATGTTACTATAGAGGACAATAACTACTTTGACTATATATATATTTTTAACTTTAGTGTATGTACTTTTTGTATTTCGATAGTAGAATCTCTGCCAACACAGTGAACCAAATCAGTCGAGTTCTTTGCCAAAAAAAGTTTGCGTTCAACTTAAATTATAAAATAAATAATTTTATAATGTACTATAAAAAATACTATTTCGAGTTTGCGACGATATATCTATATAATATAATAGTACTACAGTTGAAGAATTTGTTTGGTAAAACGCGCTATTCTCACGAACTATTACTAAAATTTGAAAAAAATATTTATAGTTAATTTCTGAAATAAGACTACTTGTTATTTCCATTTAACCATGGAGGCAAAGCTGTAGACAAAAGCTAGTTAAATTTATAAACGTACTAAATTATAATACATATCACATGCATTTTATCTTTTTATCTTAATCCTGTCGAACTTAATAGAGTGTTCGTAAATAAGCAGTATAAATGCGGTTAGGTAACCTGTTTAGGGAGACCCCAGGCTCCTTAGCTTCTGGCCAAACTAATGCCTTCTGACTTGAATTCTAATCAGTAACTTGAATATTTAAGAGAATAACCAATACGGTTTACCTATTACGATTAAATGTTCCTTCTTGTGTTGCTTGTATAGATTTTTAGTATCGTCATTGTACAACAGTTGAAAGCTTTTTAATTGTATGCGTGATGGTTGTGGGTTCGATTCCTCTGTAGCGTACTTATTATTTTTAAATGTTTAACTTTTTTTAGTCCGCCAAGGCAAGGTGTTGTTTTGCCTGCCTAACCTGTATAATAAGAAGAGTTCAGTTTTGTATATAATATAACTAATTTTGTTCCGGGTACACGAATTTCGTATAGACTTTTTCTATGTATTATTTATTTTTAAGGGCTACATTCTTCTTGATTTGGTGAGTATTCTACAGAGACTATTAAACCAGTACAGTCGTTGAGGCCTTCGGGGCACAGGGGCAGCATGTGACTGTAAGTGCGACAGTTGTGGGTTCGATTCCTATTCTGCCACTCAATACTCAATGTCTCGTAAATTCGACTGACAGTGAAAAACGGAGTTTTTTAACACTAGTTTCCCTCTGCCTACGCTCTAATATGCACTATACAGAGAGAAGCTGAAAAATAGTACCAAAACTTATAAGTTCTAAGCGTGCCATATTAAAAGTCTTATACAAATGTCAAAGAAACTGTAATCAAATCCGTCTACGTACAAAACACACGTATTACACGTAAGTCAACATTTTATGTATATTTTAAACACGTAGTATATACAAACTGCTTTGCATTAAGTCTGTACGTTCTGTTTCACTTTGCCCCGAGTTATACACATCATTATAATGTTTCTCCTCTCGACGCCTTCACCTTCACCGCGGTATCCTTTTGTTTCTCAGATAGAAAATGTTATTAGTGTTATGTTCCGGATTGTATAGAATTGCAGGGATTGTTGGGATCAAGTGAAGCTGGAAATTTTATTGAAAATATTATATTGTACACTGTGTGTTGTTTCTTGTAAATGGTGTGGAAGAATTATTTTTATTGTCTATTTGCTTTAAAATATAGATATTTTAGTTTTACACAAAGTTTTTTACAGCAAAGTGAAACTGATAAAAAAATGCATTACTTCAAAAGATTTATTTGAAACTAGCAGACCCGCGAACTTCGTATCGCCTAACAGTCGATTTTTTTTTATATGTATTCTGCTATTCGCGACACCGGGTCAGCTAGTAAGATAAAA